>JAQFZH010000656.1:0-29045 GCA_034695485.1 Entomobrya nivalis | reverse complement strand
TTCTTGAAACGTTGGTATTTCAAATAGGCCATCAAAATAGTGAGGTCTCCAGCCTGTTACTTCCTGGTTTACTTTTATTCTTTTTACCTGGGCCAGTGTAAAATCTGAAATAATCCAGTCGTCCAAAATAGTTACATTTTTCTCATCCAAAAACAATGTTCTGTTTTTGGTTATCAGAGCAGCAAATTCCAAATGGGTGGCCACATCAGTTCCTTGTCTCAGTGTAATGTCATGGTGACAAACGAACACGCCATCTTTCGTCATCAACAGGTCAGGTTCCACAAAATCTACATTGGTTAGCATGGCAAGGTCGTATGCGGCAATTGTATGTTCCGGCATTAGGAACTTGTCCCCACGATGGGCTATGAATAGTGGAGCTTCGTTCACATTGTTCACGCTGTTGTATTGTTGGGAGTAGCTTTCGGTACTTGTCGGAATTATGCTCCGTGAATAAATGGCCACTGGAAGCACAAAAATTATGGAAGAAATTTGCGCAATATTACAAACTTTTAAGCTTTTAAAACTTAACATTTTGACAAAAAGTCAAATGCGGAATTACTGTATTTTAGCTCCAAAATTTCTAACTGCACTTTACTCCAAATGTTTTCGAAACCAATAGTTTAGATATGCCTGTGTAGAAATTGTCCCTAGCTTGACTGTATGAAAGTTTGAATAGTTATTAAATACAATCAAAAGTTAGGGATTCGAAACTCGTCTTGTATGGTTGGGATTACGTGTATGCAAATACACGTCACTATTGAACACTTTAACTTGGAATGCATATAGCTATGTCGATGTGTTCGTAGGCACATATGTGCAGGTATTGTGAAAACTCATGCATTTGAGCAAATAAGCTGATATCGACATTTACAGTTTTTACATTTTTTACAACACACGCGGTTATTTACAACCATTAAGCTTAGTTATGGCATAAATAATGTGCCATTGCGCATACAGCAAAACGTTAGCATACCAGTTGTACACATTCCGAATTAACGGCGAATATAATTGGTATTATTTGTTTGTATTAGTTTGTAAATTTAAATATAAACCGTCATTGTCCTTATAAAACGATTAAGAAAGTTATTGCTGAACAAACATTTTAGAATATTCATAATATTTGTTTTTGTTTAAGCAGATATGATTTTTTAGCTTGCATTTTGTTATTGAAAGATTTATAAATAAGTTTCCTCAATTAAAAAGCGCCCCAAAGTAGCAATATCAACATGATTTTACAATCCAGTTTTCCTGCTCCCAAATTAGCTTACTCAGAAATCCATATGTAATATGCATTTGTAATCAATGAAAGAGTTGCTACGAAAAACGAGCTATAAGCTTAAAGGTAATTTACTTCCTTGTTTAACTTTTAATTTGGGTACACTAATTTCCTGCCAGTTGACGAAAGAGGGGATTGTTTATCTTTGTGACAGGCCACTATATATATTAAAATAAATAAAGTATTGATTATCAAAATTACCACTCACTTCGTTATGTAAAAAACTTTGATATTACATGAATCCCGAGTATTTTCTTAATTGCTGTTTACTAAAAACCAGGCTTCATAAGTAACCGACAAAAGCTGATGATTCAGCATCAGCAAATAACAGACCATTTTTAAATAAATCCACTAATAATTATCCCAAATAATGAAAATTCGTATAAAATATTTGCCAAACTTCTGTCGATTAGGAATTATCACAGATCTCCATATTCAAATTTCAAATATAGTACAGGTACTCATCTATGTAATAAGTCATTAGAATTTTGCAGACACACATTCGGATCATACGACGGTGACCACAAAGTAATCGTTTCGTTGTGGCATTAAAGGAATAAACCATACAGGCCTAATGTGAGGATTACACAGGACCCCGGAAACTTATCCAAATTTTCTGTATTTTTCCACAAGAAGCTTGAATTATAACAGGCAAAGTTTTTTTTTTCTAGAAGTACTTGACGTCCTTGTCGAACGGAGGAAAATGGCCAACTTTTTACTAGACAAGATAACGTATAGCATACAACCAAAGAATATGGAGGATCGAATGTGTTAATTTTCTCGGAAGTAAAATATTGTTTTTGTAAAAGATATGGTGCAAATAATATCCGATATATCGAAAGGCAAGATAAACATGAACAGAGTATTGGTACTTTCATTATATGAAGTTCAAGTTTAACATGTAATTAAAGCGCACATAAAAAATTTGGAGCTCTTACAATAACAATTTGAAATTCTGTACAAGACTGTATTTGTTTATTTATAAGTAAAATTTTATCATTACATATTGCAATCACGAAGAGTTAGTGGCAAACCAGCATGTCCGAATGTTGTGTGCATAAACATTTTGAATGATAAGCAAAATTCTAATTGATAAATCAGAGCGCTTAGGTATCCGGGTTTTAGAGGATTGGCAAACTTTATGGCCATCTCACATTTCAAATTTAAATATGTAGCAATAACTTAATAGTTTTTGTTTTCTTAGATGGGCTTAGAATCAGAAATTAAAACGCTTTGTGTGCATTTCTTCAAGAGTTTTTAATGTATTTGCTCCAGACAAAAGAATGTTTAAGTATATTTACATTAAACACTTTGAATTTAATTTTCTCTACCCAGATCAAGTTCAAATGATAATTTGTAATAATTGATAATTTGACATCAATCATCCGTGGCTCGTTTTAACAGTTTAAGTCCTCTACAGGTAAATTCACGTCTTCCAGCGGTTTAGAAATAGTATTTTTCAAAAGTTTTAAACTCATCACGAATCCTTTACTCATGCAAGAAAGAAGAGCATCGTCAAATTTACGTTTTCTTCCAAACGGCTTTATTGATGGAGTTCAATTTGATCTGGATCATACCATTTGGTAATTTGTGATAATGTCCTGAAATGAAATCATGTTAGATCCAAAAATATATATATATGATTGAAGTGCATGCCCAATTTATCTGCACTCAGCAATTTGATTTAAAAAAGTTATTTATAGCAATTACAACTTGTATAAGAAATATGGTATTTTTTTCAGTACACTTGCAGTTGAAAGGTTAACTTCGCAATTTACCTACGATAGTGTTGGTCGGGTGTGTTGAGTGACGACATGCAGTCTCAAATTAGATAATTGTGAAAAAATGTGAAACATTTCTCACATTTAAAAGGCTTTTCACCAGTATGAACTCTCACGTGACCTACTAATTCACCACTACTAGCAAACTGTTTGACGCACAAATTGCATTTGTGATCCTTGATTTTGTTCAGTTCAGATTTTGGACTGACTATGCATATTCAGTCATTTTAATGGGAGAATGAGGTGTTCGGTAATTTATTTCTGTTATCGAAATGTAATTTTACAAATATAAAATATTAGCTTCATATATTTTTGGAGGTTTTTAGTAATTTTTGGATCGGTCTGGATCTCTTCAAATCCCAAACCCATCAGTAGCTGCCCGACTTCTTCAGAGGTTCTATTACTTTCTGCTTTAAAAAAACGTTGCTGGGAGTAGATCCTCCACTTTTTAAACAATCGAAAACCAACTTATTTGGATCTTCCGTAATACCGAGGTCAAAGGTTCTATGATTACTGTGATCAATGTCATTGTATGGTATAGTTATTGTTTATCATCGCCAGACTACCAAATTCCAAAAACCTCACTCTCCTATTAAAATGACTGCATATGCAAAGTCAGTCCCAATTTCGTACTTTTAGAAATTCTGACGTCAAATAGCGTGGAAAAGTAGTCTTTTTAGAGCGTAGAGAAATGTTATGCCTAATTAATATTTTTATTTAACACTTTACAGCTACTTCGTTTATTAAATTAAATCATAATCTGCATTTACATTTAAAATTAAATACATAGCATTTGTATAGCATATAAAATTGCTTCAGAACTTTGTATGTAGGCTACATATTTCTATATATTTATTTCGTTAGGTGAATGAGAACTGCGTATAATATTTAGAATTATCCATCTTCCAATGGTGAACTGCTTTAAAAGATTTTCAACTTACTTTCAGCTTGTTTTCATTTGTAGCGCTTCATAGACTAAATCATTCAAGGACAAGCAATTCTTATTTATATTTGTAAGCCTAAGATGCTATTCTCGAACATTTAAAGATAAAACGTTGCCTCGTAAAAACTATTAGGCAGTGTTTCGGTAATTTTTTTTATTATACAAATCAAAGGAGGTGTGTTCGAACAAGTGTGTAATCCTGGAACCCTTTCCCAGTATCATTTCATTATGTATTTGACCAATTTGCTCAATATGTACTTAATAACTTACTGAAAATTAAGCAAATATCGTATTTGCACACTCTTTGTTTCTCGTTTTCAATTGAATACCCACTCATATTTTGCATATCACGACGACTTTTATCAACATCACCACCACCTGTTATGTTACCAGTGTTATTGTTGCTTCTCGATTTGATCACGTCGTTTGAACTTATTCTGATAATTTGGTTAAAATGCAGATTGGGTTTAAATTTTTTGTACAAATTGCCCCAAAAAATAAATATTCCAGATGGCATTAGTTTCTCATATATTTTCAATGGATAGTTATCTCTGATCGTTGGAAACTCCCAACCAAGGCGTTTCATGACAAGGTTGTCATTACCTTTCGCAAAACGTTGATTAGTAAAACTATCTTGCTTGTCTAGTTCATGTACTAATACGTTAATATTCTCTTTTGTGTCAATGCACACCTTTTTGTGAACTAAATCGGACCTCAGTGTTTTTACAAATGGGTTCGAGTCGTTTTCATAATTGAGCATAAAGCGCTGCTTAGGGTGGTCTTGATATAATTTGAAAAGTTTGACAGCAGTTTCATAAGCTCTAATATGTTTACCTTTTATCTTGGATTTCGAATATTTCACGGCTTGAATGTTACGGTTTGCATGTTGGAAGTTGGTAAGTAGGTAGGTAAAGGTAGGTAGGTAGGTAAAGTTGGAAGTGAGTAACTTGTTTGAAACTTGTCCACGGGCTATGAGGTCGGGTGGGGACAATGACCTGTTGTAAAAATTTCCCGTCAAAAATATGTCAAGACGACAATAGCTATCCACCATGAAAAAATGACCAAAACTGAGGCAATTTTTAGGTTTCCTTTAATCGTCAGGTTTTTCTGTAATAGAATCTATAACTTCCAGCAGATTTTTCCATAGAGCGCCTTTACCATAGAGCAAAAAGGTTTAGGTACTAGATTAAGTTTTTCATGTTTCATTCATTTTTTCGTTTTCAATATTTCAACTTTATTAGATATTTAGATAATTAAGTTGACTCTAGTTAGCGTATTCTGGGTAACCCCTCATTTACGAAGGAAGGGAAGGATGTAGTGTTTCACACTTGAAGCACTCATCATTTTTATCAGAAAATGAACATGAAACAAAATAAGGAAATTATTCAGTAATTCCCAAAATAGAATGATTGGTGATTGGTTGTGCTTCGCATCTACCAACACTCAAACTTAAGAGCGCTACGCTTGGTCACACACTGCTGCGCGGTGATTTAAGACAATAATACTTCTAGAAAATATCCACGTTTGTCGTACCACACAACGCTCCAAGCGTACCAAGCTCGCTAGGTCACTTTAGATTTAAAATAGTCATTTCTAAGGCTAATAGTCAAACTTGTTGAGTTTGAGAGTGGAATGACTTTTGTTGTCTTAAAAAACACAGTTACGTAAGAAAAAACTAGGATGTAACTTATATGCATAATGAACTTAATGATTGTTTAGATGCTAATTGTAGGCTTATTCATTAATTAAAACTGCTAAATACGATAAAATATGGTTTAAATATTATTAAAAATTCTGTCAAAATGCTCGTGTTGCACCAAATTTTCCGCGTAGTATATTTAGCATCTTGATTTTGTCAAAACTTGTTTTTTATAAGAATAAGCTTCGTTGTTTAAATATACTTGAAGGTAAACTTTACCTAGATATATGTATAACTATTCAAATTTATGAATAAATGATAATAAATAGCTTTACATTAGTGTCACATATTACATATTACCATAAAGAAGCGTGGTCAAAATAATAATTGTAAAACTCGGAGGATATGCTAGATTTTACTGTCAGTTGTCACAAACATGTCAATTATAGTCAAAACAATATTTATTAAGAAAATGGTATTACTTTCCTAGCTTTTAAATATACATTAGATTATATTTTGGGAATATTTTGATACGTAAATAAATTCAAGAAAGCTTTAATTAAATCAAATACGATACTATATAGTAATATTACTATATGATATTATGAAAAGCCTAAAATATAAAATATAATTAAAATTAATAATTTTCAAAACTGTATGCTTGAAAAATTATTAGAAGATTTGCATCTGTGTCAAATATATGGGGGAACTGTATTGACGTAAGTTTACTGAAATCAAACTTCATTTCATGTGTCCACGTCTGTCAAAAATGACAACTTTTATCAAGATCACTTATTCAAGCACAGATTTTTCTTAATGATACAATACTAACATAACATTTTGTATTTATGGCAAATCAACATTAAATCCCGTAATTCCCCAAAAGTTTTTAAAAAATCAGCACGGGTTCGAATTATTAGTTGTTTTATTCAATCCGAAAACCACGAACCATCTGATAGAGTGAATAAAGTTGAATAACAACATCCCATTATTTGTTAAACACAAAATTAATTAAACTATTTTGATGGGTTGGCAACACGACAAAAACAAGTATTTCAATAAAGCCTCGCCATACAATATTCCAGATAAATTTGACAGTTTCTTTGAAAAGCAGCATTTGAAGAGTTAGCTCATCCAGCTGCTATTTAGAACTACCAACCAACAAACTAAACTAAACTATATTCTTTAAAAAATTATCATGTCATTTCTCAAATCTCATATTTCCCTATTTTCCTTCATCGTCCAGATGGCCGAATTCTCTGGAGCGCCATTTCACTGGAGCGAGCCCAAACAAGAAATCAGCCTTCCCCAAAACTGGTCCAAGCCCTCAAGAATATTTGACCTCAAACTTTCTCTATCATTTGTCATAATCCTCACCGCCAATTTCCAGCTGTTGAACACTCCCAAATCATCCACAACAACAACTCACTTTGATAAACTGCTGTGCGGGACTGTAGTGGCAGGGTTTGGATGCGCCTGGTTTCTTGCCGCCTTACTCCGTAAAAAACGTTACGAAATAGTACAATATATTAACGGTCACCTTCGTTTAAGCGAAAGTCTCAATCCAACCCTGCCCACTTCAAAAACAAACGGTTGGAAAAAACCTATTCGGAGTTTTCTAAAGTATTCTTTGATGGACCAGTTCACTGCAATTTACGCCTACTCCTTAACTCCATTCAGTTTGGTCACACCATACCTTCTATTCTACGTTCTTCTTTGGAGCAACCCATGCAAACCCACACTTGCTGGATACTGGCTAATTCCTGAATGCACTACAGCCACCACAACTCCTAACAAATACGTCAACCTTTTTATTAAGATTACTCTACTCATTTCCAATCAATACAGCTACTCATTCCTCATGAAAAATCTCCCTTTCATCACTGTCAACATTAATGTATTTTGTATAGCTTGTTATTCAAATTACGTTAAAATATTTTGGAACACTTGTCAAGATGACGAGCCAACCATTATTTTGTACAGAGTCATTCAAATTCTGGCTGTGTACATGAATGATATCATGAAATGGGGAGTTGTCACTCCGTACATTGTCACAGCAACAGCACTCATCTCCATTAGTGTATCTGTTCTGGCGCGAATGAAATGGGAGGCGGAGAGTACCGTAGTTATAATATTTTTCCTTTATATACTTGTTATTGACTTGAGTGCGCTTGTTGGGGAGTTTACGCTATTGTCTGTACCGCACACAGTTTCGCAAAAGGTGGTGAAGGGACTCAGGAAGAGTACGGGTTTGTTTGTGGGATATTCGGGAAATAGGAAGAGGCTCAGGTTAAGAAAACAACTTTTCCTATCTTGTGCACCTATAAGGGTTCAATTTGGCTCGTTAAATTTTGTTGACCGTGGAACACCACTGAAACTCATACATCTTGCTAATGAAGTAACAGTGAATATATTACTGCTATCATAGACGTCACTGGTAATGACAAACTGGTTGAGTATGGTATGTCAAAAGAAAACTGTGTTGAAAAATAAATAGTGCTCTAGAAAGTATTTCGGCTTTACATCTTTATATAGATATATATATATTACATGGACATGGTTACCCATTTTAAAGCTAAATATTAATTAAATAAAACTATCACAAAGAACGAAAATTTTGTTTTTGCTAAAACTTACTCTCTATTGATTATTTTAACATAGATTGGCAAGTGTTTTTTTTTCTTAAACCAAATTCAATTAAAAATTAACATAAAACTGGTTTTTACACACAGAGTATTAAGTGCTTTAATATTTCAATACCAAAACCTGTCATATAATTAAATAGATTAGGCCAATCAGGTATAAGAATAATAAGTGTTTTGAACACGTGAAGCTCTCAAATATTTTATATTTATGAAAGAAATAGACAGAGTTTAAAAAAACTCAATATTCATCCATGTGTTATTGTATATATTCATCAAATATCATTTGATATCTTGAGAATTGGTGAAATCCCTTACATGTAAACAATCATATAATATACGGAAGTGCTTATCAAATAGAAAATAATTTTCTAGCGTCATTTAAGCATCAAAGCTGTACATTTTTATTGAATATTATGCATAATACATAATACCTCGACGACCTTATATACAGATCTAAAACTAAATACTATTTAACTAAACTAAAACCGCAAAATAATAATTTTTGCCAAAATTTACTTTATGCTGATTGTTTTGACATTGATTGGCCTGTTATTTTATGTTAAACATAATTTAATTGGAAATTTCTTCTTGGCGATATTGTCTCATTTTGTTGTCCAGCCAGCATGACCAAATACTGGTACGTAGAGACACTAATTAGCGCTTTAATATTTAAGCAAACATGTCAAGCCAGTCAAAGTATTTAAATTTGATTACGCTGCTAAACAAACATATCTCAAATAAATTTTAATGTTTTTAACACTTGGAGCATCTCAAATATTTTATTTGAGGTGGGGAGTACGACAAGTTAAAATTAAATGTTGTCATCTAATTCCATAAAGAGAAAGTTATTAAAGATCTTCAAATTTTTGGATGAGTGCAATATCTATCGATGTTTTAATCTATACATTTATCAAATATCAGTTGCTAAAAATTGCATAAGTATCTATTTGGGCAAAGTTTTTGTCAACATCAAAACAATTGGCGTTACGTGGTTAGGAAAATAATGTATTTTTAAGCTTGGGCGACCGGGAATATTTGATCGAATTAGAAAAATATGTTTGCGGGTAGATATAATTGATTTGTAAAAAAAATGTCACCAAATTTGAAAAATGTCTGTCCCCTGCCCAAATTAGAATTTGTGGTAGTCACTTGAATATGGTAATTATTAAAGGTAAATCCTGGGTAAAATAAAATATTGTGGTGTATTTTTTTATTAAAATCTTAATAACTTTTTTAACCCGTGCTTCGTAAATTAATTATTTTAATGAAACTAATATTTACTTAAATATAAAGTCTATATTTCAATACTAAGAACAAAATCGAATAACTGAAAATTTCAAAGATGACTTTTAATCTAGTTTGATAAAATTTAGGTGTAGTGCATTATTTTATTTAAATCCATGACAGTTTTTTATAAATATCGCGCTATGTATTTTACATCGAAGAAAATTCTTCAAGACAAATT
This sequence comes from Entomobrya nivalis, assembly GCA_034695485.1. Lineage (NCBI taxonomy): Eukaryota > Metazoa > Arthropoda > Collembola > Entomobryomorpha > Entomobryidae > Entomobrya > Entomobrya nivalis. The sequence goes on along the minus strand of JAQFZH010000656.1, from coordinate 19,296 downwards.
ATCTTAGAATAAATCAGCAGACTAGTTTACTCTTAAATATTTTATAGTCGAAATAAATTGCTAATACTAGTCTAATTTTTTATCAGATCGTTTAAACGTGAGCTCCTTAAATACATAAGTTAATGCGTACTACTTATGTTCGAAATATTTAATAAATTTAGGGCTTCTCTGTAGCAAAGACATGTCCAAATTTACTTACACACACTTTTATCAAGGTGTACCAAAAAACCAGGGAAAAGTATGCAATTTTGACCCCAAAGCGCTTCTACTTTTTCAACAGTAGCAAGCTCACTGTTTGGTTGAGAACCACATTTTCAAAGTTAATTGGCGTTTTTGGTTCCACGAAAAACGGACCAAAGAACACCCGAAGCAGGGGACAACTTCGGAAAAATCGTCGAAACCATTTATCCTTTAGGAGCATCGTATTTGCTCGAATTTGAACACTCCCATATTCTGATGCACTGTAAACCCTACCAACGCTCCCAAACAAGGCTAAATATATCAACCCATATGCAACTGCTGCCCATAAACATGCAATCGTGATGAATGGCTGATCATAAAACTTTCCCGAGCGAAACATTTCGATTGGAATGAGAAACAAAACACTTTGACCAATTACCCCACCAAATGCCAATCCTGACAGAGTCCTTTTAGAATACGTCTCCCGAAAGTAGACCAACATGAGTCGCAACTCCATTTGCATCATTGCCAGCTTGTATTTTTCATGTAATTGATAGCTGTGTCGAAGACCTTCAATTACTCTGAAAGAAGAAAAAGAATTTTATTGAATTTTTGGACAAAGCGGTTAAACAAGTTGATTGTTAGCTAATATTACTCGGAATATGACTGTATGTATGAGGAAATACAGAAGCCTTTGATTGTGGCAAGGCATGCAAGAATGAGAGTGGGCGCAATGATATTCAGCCATATGATGAATGTGGGTATTGCAATAGCCAACCTTGCAGCAAGCTCAGCTCCATCAGCCCAGTTGTTTTTTGGTAGGAATCCAAGTCGTTGTCGACATTGTGGAGAAAGCCAGAATCCCGGATATGCAGGGAAGCATGGATTGATTATGACGTTGATCATAAAGAACCACATGACGTGTACTGTGATGGCCATGGCGTTGCACAATAGCTTCGTGTACATACCATATGTAGTGCTTGCCTTTTCTTTTCGACTTTGAAGTACTTTAAACAAAATTAGGTGAAATGAGTTGATTAAACATCGTCCCCACATAATAAATTTACTAGTAAAAACTATGCTACCTTGTTTGTAATGCTTCTCAAACTGGAACATAGCGTTGAACAGCTTGACGACCCGATTAGTCTCAATGATGTCAACATAGCATGCAGGCACCGCAAAAAACCAACTGCTTACCATCAGCATAGAGTAGGAGTTGACTAGGCTGTCACCTCTTCTCCAAAAGTATATTATGTGAATACCTTGGAGAAAGGTGAACAGACCAATTAAATCCAGAAATATTTTCCGGGTTTGCCTTTGCTTTGGAGACTTTACGGCTAGTTTGTTTTCATTTTGATCCCAGACAAATGAAATGGTGCCGTAGAAGTCACAATTTTTAACCACAAAGTTGCAAATGCCAATTAGTCCTTTTTCGAGTTTCATGTTTCAAAATAAATTGTGCAATACAGTTTTAAAAATATGTGTGCTTAGCTAAGAGACGATTTTAAATACTTGATTGTGGTGAAAGTTGTACGTACTCTACATTTTTAGTGTATAACTGAGTCACATCTAAAAATTGTATCAAATATTAGAAGTGAATTCCTTTTGTATCAAGTTCAAACGTTGACGGCTCCACGCTCCTGTCGTTTGAGCCCAAGTTGTTCAATTGGCTACGTGCAAAAAATTAATACGAAGTTACAAAAATAGATGCTTATATATAAGGACTTGCAAAATTAATAGGGTAACACTAATCCGTCAATCTTGGGTATGCTTGACCAATGAAAAAATGAATAAATTATGACAAAAGTGAAGTCGAGCGCGTGTTTAGTAGAGCCAACAAAGGGAAAAGTAAAAACGATTCTTTTAAAGCGAAAATGTAAACCATATGTTAATATATTAGGCTTAGCCTTAAACATAGGATATTCGGAAAGATGTATTAGGTTAGTTAACTATATTGTGTCGAAGAATTCTTGGAATAAATGGGTAATATTCTAAGAAACGCTTCGATATAAAAAATATGACATATGATGTGGAAATTTGATTCTAACTGGATATTAACTTGACCAAACTATTGCTCCAGTAGAACTATGCCCAAAATATTAGAATTTTTTTCTCGAAATTTTTAAATCGTTTCTCAATGTTGTTTGGATAATTTGTGTAATAATGTCAAAGACTGACTGGAAATGAGACTGATTTAAACAATAGTTGGTAACTTGTTTTTGTTCATTATGTGGATTAAACTCGTAAGAAACTAAAATATGTTGACTTAAAATATACAATTTGACGTTTATCAAGATGTGTGAAAATATACTCCTAAACTAAACAGAAAATTTAATTTGGTTTTGATAATTTCAAATATATTCCTTACTTGAAAGTTGATTTTATGTTTAATTTATGTGGCGCTGTGTTAAAGAATATTTTAGAATTTATTTTGAGATATTTTTGGCTGTGTTATTGCTACATAAAGAAGGTTGAACAGCTGAAATATAACACACAGCTTATCGTGACCATGGATCTTATTTAAACTGTTGACGACTAGCTTAAGTTTATTATTTTGACGAAATTCTTAGAGCTTTAAATTTAAATAACATAAAGGCATCTTATTTAATGCAAAATTAAAGTCAGTGTTATGTGGTTCAGCTAAAATACATACACATGTAAGCTGCAAAATTCAAATAAAACTCAATAAATAACCAGTTTATATTTTGTCGTATATATTTCTGATAATAAAACATGTTTTTTACAAAACTAAAATATCTCGACTTTTTTTGTGTTTTTACGTTTGAGTAAATTCAATAGTGAAAATAAGACTAAAACAGCATACATTCGTCTTTTAAAGTGAATATCAAGAATTTTGTTCGCTGTGGAATTTCCTATATTAATAGACATGGAAAATTGTCACTATTTATCAAAACTTCTAGACCTTTTATATCGAGGAATATAACAATAAATTTTGGTGGGAGTGCCGTGAGTCACATTGATTGGGTTTATGAGCATTTGCATGGAAATCTAAATAGGACAACTGTGTTTGTGATTTATCTTTGGGATTTTTAACTATTATACTTATTTCGTTGTCATCAATCATTGTTATGTACATGGAGTTTACAATTTGAAATAATTTTTTGAAACGATAACCCCTTTTTGTGAAGATGAGCGAACCCAGCAGTGGAGGTGTGAGCGATGACACGACGAGACCACATCGGGGTGTATTGGACACATATGCAACACTGTACTCAAATTCAGATACCAGGTAGACATTCAAAATACCCTAGCAATCTGTTTACATAGTAAAATATCGGTAACATAATTCGATGTCTAAACACCATAGTTTTTGGTTGCCAAGTTTGCAATTAACTAAAATGCAAGTATTGGACTTATTGATGTTGACTCAAATTCGAGTTAAATTGCCAATATGAATCGTAAATTTGTTAAAATACGTAGCTGCTCTAAGTTTCAACTTTAGTATTCTAGAAAATCAAACTCGAACCATTTATTTGTCGTAGTAGTGCAATGCAAATGCAAATAGTTTGTTTGTGGTTTCGTCTGAATGTCTGAGAATGCTCTTAGTTTTGTATCCTTCAACCAATTATGCATTTATCATAAGGCAATAATGTTTGTGCTGACGTATATAGATATTAATGGCCAATTCCTGTTTCAACGACACGATTTTAAAAAACTGGTTATCAAGTTTCAAATCTGTTGGGTTATATGTCTGCTTATTTTCTATTTTCCCACAGTGTCGCGGTACAGCTGTTTGAGCTAATTTTAAGCTGCAGGGCATACGACCATTTGACACCCGACAATGGTTCATATATAAATGGTCAAGTATATGTTTCATATATTGTACAAGTAAAACAATATTATAGAGCACCGGATAAATAGTTTGATATAGCTTTCTGTTATAATTCAAAACCGGGAAAACCAAAACCAAGGCAAAGACATAAAACTAAGCGAGAGAAATTAAATATACATCTCAAGTCTCGCTATGCCTTTCGCCTATTTCATTTGTCAAGGTAAAATACAAGCATAATTAAGATAAAATCGGAAAGAATCAAAAAATCAATAGTAATCTAATGAACATGACAATTTGTTTTTAAGTAGTTACGACACAAAAAAAACCCTAAACTTACAGAACAATTTAATCGATCCAAAAACATCCATAGTCACGTTAAAATAAAATCCATTTGTTTTCAACTATCTGACTTTTGAAAAGGAATTGTTTTTTTGAAAACTTGTCAACTTGATAACAATATATATTGTTTTGATTACCTCCACCAAATATAATAACTATTTCGTTACCAAAAGAAAATTAACAGTTAAAGCATTCTCTTCATGTGCAATGTTCAAGGGGGTGAGTCGATCTATATAGTTATATGAGCCAAAGAACTGTCGCACAATGTAGCAGCTCTTGTAAAATCGTCGCAACAGCCTCAACTCCTTATTTCTTTCATTTACCTTCTCGTTTTCCCTCGCAGCCAAATTTAAATCCTTGTTAAGGTCCTGAAAAGTCTTTTTACAACATTCATAAATTCCCGCCATATCCTTCGCGACAACAACTTGTCCAATAGTAGTGGCTAAAGCCATTGTTGTAAACATGGCTATCTCAGTATAACCTCTTTGTGCAGCCTCTGGAATTATCAAGATGCTTGTTGTATACCAAAGAGATCCCAAGAGTGTACCAATATATAGCATTATTATCATGTAGCATCGTTGCATCACTTCATTCATTGCTATGGCAATCACTTGAACGTTCCTATACATTTTCGCGATATCCTCCGTTTTCAAAGATCGATTCAGGGAAACTCTAGAAAAACTAAAACAATGTTCAAAAAAAAATCTTCTTCCATTTTATTTTTATTTTAACGTCATATCTTCCTTACATGTTTATGCATTGTCGCATACTTGATGCACACATGATAAAAAGGACGTTACTAGCAAACCAGCAAAAGTCCACGTATCCAAATGCCCATATATATATGTTAACCAGGTAAACAGTGCATTTCAATGGAATGCCAAGACTAGCGTAAATTATTGCTCGTTTGAATCTACTATCATCGTCCATGCACTCTGGTAGCACCCAGTATCCCAGTAAGGACGGTTTGCAGGCATTGGACCAGTGTAGTCCAAGTGGGTATATTATTGGATTGGCAAGTCCAGCGGCCAGAATTCCGTAAATGAGCAAATTAGTTTTAGTGTGACTTCTTGTTTTTGTATATCCAGTTTCATTGGCTATGAAACGTTTGTATTTGTGAAGGTACTGGAGCAAGCCATTTATATATAAGCAGATACTGTCAGCCTTAAAGTTGCTCCATTGAAGGGAAGTGTGTGCTATTATGTGAATAAGTAGACCGGCTGCATGTAGGAAGGAGTCCGCGAAAGTGAGGTTTTTTCGGATGGCTTCAGCGATAAAATATTGGTGACCCTGAAGGCCGAAAAAAAATATAAGAAACAAATGTAAAAGTAGTTTCCGTTGAACGGTAAATCCGAAATAGTGATTTCGAGGAGTGACAATGGGCAACTTTGATGAAAAATCGATTCGACACTTTAGAGGATTTAAGGGAGTTCGTCTCTGGCAAATTTTGACAAATAGTTTCAAATTCGATGCTAACATTTTTGGGTAATTGTCAGTAAATGAAGAAGTTTCCAAAGATATTTTAATCAAGCAACTTTATTCTTGCTACTGACGGTTTTCTACTGTGAAGTTCCAAGGAGAGAGTTGCTTCGAAAATTTGAAAATATTTCATATTTTATGCCTTATTCGCTAAGCATTTCTTGCTAAACAAAATGTGTTGCCACATTATATGAAAAACACCTGCATAAATTAGCATATTAAAAGTAAATAATGAATGTTCAATAGTTGTATAAGCTTCCCACAAAGCGATGTTAAAAACTGATAATATTTGAGATATAAGGCAAGACTTATCCAGCTCATCATCGCTCTGAGTGATGAAAATTAAATGAAAATTCAGAAGCTCGCCATTTTACGCCTTTATAAGCTTCGGATCAAAATCATTAAAGAAGCATTGCTCGTCTCATATTGTAGTTTATTTTTTTTATTTTTGCGTAGCACAGCTTTTCGTAAAATACTCATAAATAGACATACCAAAAGATAACCGATTACATTTCAGTATAGTTCATATTCATTTTTTTATACTAGGATGTGGTAAAGAGTAAGTATTGTAATGCCGATAATATGTTTGCGACGATGAGAGTGCTTGGTGATGAATTGTTAATTATTTTGATTATGAGGACACGTTTTTTGACGAAATAAAACTCAAATATACGAAGAAAAATATCGATTAAAGCCATGATTCGTCTGGTAAGCAATATATAAGCGGCTGCTCACATGTTAATAATAATAAATAATTATATACTCTGCTAACCAGTGTAGGATTATAATTATAAATCTGTGTATCCCTTTTACAAAAGCTGCATAATACAATGTCAACAAATCGTGTGATTTCGCTTGCCCAAAAAGTCAAGTCAGGTTAAATCCAATTTACTTTTTGTTTATGCCAAGCTTAAGTGTATGGACTGAATATATAAATACAAGTGTATATTTCTTGTGGTATGGTTCAAATATCATTTTCGCTTCCACATCAGTTTAAAATTAAAGAGCAAATATATTGAACGCTCAAAATAACCACTGGAGTTTTTCTTTTATAAACGTTTTTGCAAGATGCTTACAGAATACGTACACCTGTCCGTTATGTACTCAAAAAACCTTGTTGTCGAATTAAAAAAATACGCCGTTTAGCATCTCATTTTTTACAAAGATATTTTGGGTTTTTAAATATTTCTGGCAAATCAAATGAATCAAATTTAATAGTTCATGAAATCTATTTATCGATCAATAAGGTGTAAAATATTTATTGAAGTCAAATATGTTTAAAATTATGAAGATGACTGCCGTATTTGGACAAAATTAAGCAGATACCCTCCAAAACGCGTTGGTAGTATTTCGTAGACATCTTCAGCCTGGTTGTCACCAGGAAATCTAAATAATACTTACTGAAAGAGATCGCCAGATAAACGGATTTCTGTCATTTTTTAAATGAGTTCGCTCAAAATGGCGCTGAAATGTTTGCGTTGAGTTCTCTAAATTTAGAACATTGAAGTTTCTAAAATCGTTTTCCAAAACTGATTCAAACGCATTTCTGATTTCTGAGGCAAATTGATTATCCGTGGTTCCTTTTCCGAAATGTTGAAATTTATCGGGAATCAATTTGTCAACAGCAAAATTCCAGTGTGGACATACTCCTCGGCATTTCAGAACCACTGCGACTGGAAAATCTTCAAGACCTTCTTTGTTCCAAACTGTGAAGGCTACAAGATCAAGCACTTCTCTAAAGAGAAAGGTGGTCCTTTGACGATTCAACAGTTTTTGAAGGAAGGGCGATGAGTTGACAAGATTTTCAAGATCATCTGAGCTAACGTTTTGTAATTTGTCAGCGACAAGTTTCCAGATCTTCAAAAACCAAAAAATTAGATATTAATTTGTAAATCAATTTAGAGGACCCAATATTATTTCTTCAAGGCAATTTATAATTACTAATTTAAAATAGCTTACGTCATCATGCACGAATATTTTCAAACGAACTGAATCTGAGTTAAATAAATCCGCTTCCAGTTGGCTTTCCTCGACAGTTAGACTTACATTAGGCCTGTCAGCTTCCATTGTCCCACACGCTCGTTATCTTGTCACTAAATATTTATTTAAAATAATTTAAATTTATTGGTTTAGTTTAAATAGTTCAAATGAGTTCATTTAGAATACAAACAGATGAAATATTGTCAATTTTGTAAAAAGAAAAGAGATTCAATAAATGAAAAACACCTACGTGTATGTTGGGCATGTACACACCACACACCTAAGCATAACATAACAAGCATTCATTTTATCAGCTGTTTATCTTTGAGGACTGGAGGATTTTTCGTAGTCTGATCCCACATGATGCATGCATTTAGATATTTCTTTGCATACCTTACAAAATAAATTCCATTTTATGCATTATGCAGCAAGATATGCTGAAACTCGTTATTCTTGTCCTTCGGAATGTATACAAATGCATACGTACATATATTGGGTCGGGAAACATACCTATATTTCTTTTGAGATTTTAGCTTGATTTGAGTAACCACATTTTGTGTATTGTATGTACCATCATTTCCATCAAGCCTGTATTTTACTTGTATATCTTTTAAAGCGAATTATCAAGTCCCCAAAAAAGTTCTAGTAAGACTATGATGGCAATGCATTTTGAATTCATCAATACTTACAGTAGTATTGCATAATTTGACATTGCTTTCTGTGAAAATGGAATAAAATACAATTCTTGGAAATTAATATTTTTTAGACTGACACTTTAAAAATGACAGACTTAGGGATATGTTTGTTTGTCTTTATTTATAAAAATTAATTCGGTTAGGTTTATTTACTATAATTAATTTCAACATCGTGCTTTTAAAATATTATACGTTTCTGTTATATTGTTTTCCTGTTGAAGTTCCAGTGTTTTCAGCAATCAACACTGCATTAAATATTAGCAAACTTTGATTTAAAATCTCTCCGACTTTTTGAACTCTACAAAGATCAACCAAACACAATCTATATGAATATCGCCCTTAGTGCTTGACATATGAAAGAAAATGTTTAATGTTTCGATATATGTATTCGTAAAACCACAGAAAGAAACTTGACCAATATAAATGGATATTTCGACGAAAAAATAAAATATGACATAACGAAACAAGTTGGTGTATTATTTAAGCAAGTAATAGGAATGAATTTTACTAAATATATTATATATTAAGCTATGTTGAATAATTTACCGTTGTACGATTTTCCGTTCTCACAACATTTAATATTTACTATTATCTATTACCAGTGTACACAGTTTGACTTCAAACCATAATGCTTATACTATACTTGGTACTACTCTCTTTTATATTTGGTATTCTGAAGTTTAATATAACATGTAGTATAATTTCTACGTCTTTATGTACCACGTCATGAATTAATAATAGGCTAAGAATACGTTAATAAAAAACATTCACGAATTAGTTAACTCGGTGCGCATTTCGTAGAAAAAACGAATAAAAACTCAACCTTTATCAGTTTTCTCACTTGTACGAAATCCTAGTGATAACTTGTAACATATTATGTTCACTATAATGAATTAATTGATTTTAACTGAATCCATTTATATGTTTAAGCTAAATACGAATTGATTAGAAAGGCAAAGTATTTATACATCTAACATTTCACATAAACATTCTACTAGTTTTAAATAATATTAAATAATCTTGAATTTCCGTTGTAACGTTTTGAGTTTCGTGTTCTATTATCATCTTTTTTTAATATGTACAATAGATAATGTAGCTGCCTTATACATACATACAATTTATGGGGCATCAAAGGACACAAATCTGCTGCATCTTAAAATTGTTAGCATCTTGCTGACGTGTTAATAATAGGTCCCAAAAAGTTCCAAAAAAGCAATTATAATTTCGACAACATCATTGTTTACAAACTCGCATACAAAATTGTATCTGTGCAAATACGTGCATAATTTATCCTCATAAATTTATTTATCATATTTTACCTTCATATGCCTCTGCATTTAAAAGTGCTTCACAAAAAAAATTGAACCATTTTATGAATTAATACTGATTGCCTTCATAATTGACAATGTAAAATCATGTGCTTTTTGTGTAGTCAGTTATTTACATCATAAGAAACCAGTCAATGTGAAACGATTGAAATACCGCATGCTTGTTAACATTGAACAAAGTAAAGTGAACATATGCATACGATTATATCCATAGAGTATAAAATTGTGTATTTATTCTTGTTTGAAAACTTTTGTTTACATTTTACCTATATATCGAAACCACCACAAAATAATGTATATATTCCTATCAATGCTTGCTAAAGCATTAGTACTGTTTTTGATTTTTGAGAATTTCTGTTAATTTTTGTAGTTTCAAGTATTTAATTCCATACATTTCTGTAACCATTTAATTTTACTACAATGGAACACATAATTGACCCAATTTCTGATGTGTTAACGGTACAATTACATCAAAACGACGAAATCCGTTGTCGTGCAATTTTCCCCGAGGAGGTGAATATTTTATTATGACAAACATACTATTTCATATAAATGAGCTTACTTTATTTTGTATAATAATTAGTTTAATTTACCAGTTACAAATATCGTCAAACAGCAAAGACATTTCTGAACATTTACTTTATTTATTTAACCTCTAGGTCTGGACGTTATTACTGGATAGAGTTCAGGATTTTACGGATCTGAAAAGCTGTTCACACTCATCACCATATTTCCGGGAACTTTTACTTCCAAGAAGCACAATATTTTTGTTTCCAAACGTTCTTCCATATATTGCTCCAATATTAAAAAAGGCACACGAAATCAAGACAATTTTTGGAGGAAAAGTTGACTACAATTTAATGGATAGTTTTTCAGATGATAGCCTTTTTGACGACAATAATCCTGACGAAATTATTCCTGATGATAATTATTCTGACAATAATATTCCTGACGACAATATTTTTGACGACAATAATCCTGACGACAATATTCCTGACGACGATAATCCTGACGACAATATTGCTGACGATAATGATCATGACGACAACGTCTATGACGAAATCGATATTAACAATCTCATTACATTTGATGGTGATTTGTGGTTGGATCCACCAATCCTGTGGGCATACTTGAAGTAATAATAGCACCACAATTATTTAACAAACAAAATATAGCGGAAAGCTTACTAATTTATATTTTAAATGATATGGACGCTAAATATTTTATTTACAGAGAAGTTCGATTAGTGTGCTCAGCATGGAAAGACGCTGTGAAGATGTATCGCCAAAAACGTCGATTTAACTGGGAAAATCTTCCAATACAACATCCAATAAAAGAACCTTCACTGGCGTTTCAGGTCATGGCCATTTATCCAAAACATCTTATTCCCAAACCTAACACCTAAGTTTCATTTTGGTAAACAGAAATTTTGACAATATACTCGTTCAGACCAAGCATAGTGTAATCAGTTCATTCTTTTTACTTTCCAATCTTAATTATGTTTGAGAGTAAGTAATTTAATTTGTACAAATGATACTGCTAACGGATTTGTGTTTCGGATATTAAATCAGTTTATAATGTGGATCCAAATCAAACATTTGATGAGCAATTGTGTTAAACTGTGTTGTTTGTGTAAATGTTTTCATTATTTTGCTAGCAAGCTAATTATATTGATCTTTTAAAAGTGGAATATTGCTGGTTAATAGATTAATTTCTAACCGTTTAAAAATGGACTATTATTCTTTTAATGTGTCAGCTTTAAGAATAGAGTTTGTGTTTGAGCTTGTTTATGTCTGCAGTTAGTATGTTTGTAGTGTTAAGTTTAATGTTATTATTGATTTGAATGTTTAGCTGTTAATTTTATTTTATTATAAGTTTTACCTTCCCTAATCTAGTTAGTTAATTTTTTAGTTTGTTTACTGATAATTGTTCACATTTTATACGATGCAATGTATTGTGACAAAGTATTTCCGTGAATATATAAATTATTTCACAGTCAAATTTTTACCCTATAAAAGGAAAACAATAAAAGTTCATCAAATTAAATTAAAATAAAAGTAAAATTTCTATTTAAATCTTTTTTTGTGGTTTTAATAACAAACGGGATTTCAGTCAATTTGGAGACGTATTCTTTCCACCAATGCTTCGAAGAATTTATGCAGCTAGGAGAAGCAATTGTGTTTGAATTTTATTACGGTTTTACAATATGGAATTGTGTCTAATTCATTGAAGTTACTCAAGTTAGAGGTAAAACACAATACCCGCTTAACATTAAGACCAGTGATCGACACATTTTAAAATGAATGTTTTATGGTTTTTGATTGCATTTCATTTGAAGTATATTGCTATGAACATCAAAAAACTTAGCATGTGTATCATAATAACCAAATCTAAAAATACACCGTAGATATACAAATCCTACCATGAAAACACATGAAAGCTGCTCAGCTGCTGATTTAAACTCATTTGTATACGCAATGTACTCTTGCTTGCTTGTTTGATTGTTTTGTTTACATAACTCACACAGAAAGCTAAACAGGAAACTAGTCAAGTCGTAAACATCATTTTGCGAGCATTAATAAGTAATATTATTTGTTATAATTTTTCTTCTAGCGAAGGTTAAATAATATTACACACTTGTTTACACATCACTTCCAATATTCATAATTTGGAGTTGAAAATTTCTATGAACATTTTGTAGTAGAATGAGTGACGAAATTAATCAAACTGTTGGGAGTTCGTTTTTGCAAAAATACAACGATTACGAAAACGAACTGCTTTCGATTTTCCCTGAAGAGGTAATAACATTTAAATCACGTGTCTGAGTGAAACGAACATACTTATTGTAATTGATAACTTTCAGGCCATTCGAAATATTTTTATTTATGCTTTTATATTTTTTCTCTCCCTACAACTGTAGATCTGGAAAATGATACTGAATGGCATTCAAAATACCGAATCGCTGGAAAACTGTTCCAATGCAACTCCATTCTTCCGAACAGCGTTGCTTTCAAGAAGGACATCGTTTCTATTTCCAGAAATGTTTCAATGTCTCACTCTCAAATTTGAAAAGTCGAAATACGAGTGCTATGAGAACATTTATGATTACAATTCCGATGATGAATTCATTGGTCAACCAGCTGATTTACCAGTTGAACAAATAATCTGGAGTTATCCAGGGTAAGTGTTAAATCCCGTTTTATGAGAATATTCAATTTATTAGACTTCGCAACTCATTTGAAAGAATTAACCATTTTTGTTTTTAGAGGATTACGGTTAGTGTGCCCTACGTGGAACAAGTCCGTAGACAAGTACTTCCAAGAACATTCGTTTCACTATGAAACCTATTTCGAAAATGTTTATTTGCCAAACGCTGTCCGTCACGATGCGTATTTTGGTGCCACACGACAAGAAACACTGGAAGAACTAATGAAACATTTCCAAAATACTCACAGTGAACACAGAACTGGTCCAAGAAAGAACCCATTTTTTCAACGATCCCTTTTTTTGACAATCAAAAGCTGAGAAATTGGCGATTCTGTAAGTCATATGTTTAATAGAGTATTAGAGATTTACGGCAAAGAACTTTGGTATCTCACTTTAAAGGTTGAGAATACTCACGAGACCATGGCAAAGTTTTATCTGAGTTTCAAGCGACTTCTCGAACAAGTTCCTAACCTGAGAGGTATTCGCATGAGTTATTATATGCTTCGTTGGAAAGAGCCCACAGATTTAAATGTTCAAGAAACTATTCGGGAGAATCCTCTTCCTGAGTTACAATATTTAAGGTTTATCAAAAATAGCTATGCGGATCCCAGGTCAATTTTCATGGAGCTGCTGCAAAGAAGCATAAATGTTGAAATGCTGGTAATTGGAAATTGTGATATTTACTCCTTGGAGCTTTCCAAATTAGAAGAGTTATCGTTCACAATAAATACAGAAGAGGAATTTCTTCAAATGAAAGAAATTGGGAAGAACTGGAGGTTTAAAAAGTTCCGTGTTTCTTTTCAATATCGAGAAGCAGGAACTGAAAAGGAATCGTCAGCATTTTCCAGATGGTCACTGAAAACTGGGCTGATACTTTGGAAAATTTTATGCTCTATTTTCCCGATGCCGATTACAGGCTTCCCAAGGAAAATCATTTGGAATGGACAAGACAATATCGTTTGCAATTACCTAAACTGAAGGTACTTCATCTCAACCTACCGTACTTCCCAACATTTGATTTTATGCTGGGTTGTGCAAAGACTTTGGAAACTATTACTATTCATGGATGGAAGCTGGACGCTCAATATTATTTTAAGAGGGAGGAAATAACAACTCAACATGAACCAGCAAAAAAGAAACAACTAGTTGAGTTTCTAGGGTTTGAATACAAAATGGGAAAATCCAATATTTGGAATTTGTTTCCAAGACTCAAGTTGATTTCAGTTAGATATTTGCCTGTTTATAGGCCTTCAAAATGACTAATCTTTTGCCTAGGTATATTAAGTACGTGGCCTATTACAATTTATTTAGTTTTGTTTGCAAACAGTTCTTCATTTATTAAGGCTAATAATAGTAATTTTAATAGTACACATTAATTTTAATAGTATGGTTTATGATTAACTTGGGCAAAAATTATAATTATATTGATTGAATTTAAATTTTCTAATTATATAAAGAATTAGTTTGACTAAAATAAATTTATGTTTTAATATTACCCTATCCATATAAAGTGTGACTACGCTTTGCTGTTAGCTTACTTGTTTTCATTTTGTAATGGAAGGAAATCTGAATATTCTCCAACATAATTAAAACATTGTTCAAATGAAACATATTTAGTTATACATTATTTTTTAGTATAATTAATCGCAGTTAAAACTTTAATTGCGCAGTGACGTTTCCCAAACAAAATAAAATTCGTTTAAACTTGCTCAATGATGTTTAGTGACAGCATGTTTCCTCAAGTTGGATAAGCTTGCAAACGCAGCGAAACATTTATCACATTTGAAAGGCTTCTCACCAGTATGAACTCTCATATGAAGTACTAATTCACCACTACGAACAAATTTTTTATTACACAAATTACATTTGTGATCTTTGATTTTGTTATGAACAGATTTAATGTGACTTTCCATATTCGCTTGCTGAATAAAGGATTTAATACACTTGTCGCACTTGTAAGGCTTGTAATTTCTGTGAATTCTCATGTGTTGGGTCAACGTATTTTTTCTTGAAAATGTTTTGTGACATTCCACACAGCTATACGTTTTGCTGCTATTGTGGCAGTTTTCATGTGATCTCAAGTGTGTTTTTCGTGTGAATTGTTTATTACAAATTTCGCAACAATACGGCTTTTCTCCAGTATGCCCTTGAATATGGGAATTCAAAGCTGAAGTTGATGTCAGAAATTGGTAACACAAGATGCACTGAAAAGGTGTTTCTGTTTTATGTGTGTTCAAGTGACTTTCGAACTGATCTTTTCGAACAAACGTTTTACGACAATGAGCACAAGAATACTCCCGGATTCCACTATGTAGCAGCTGATGCCTCTTCAGAGCACTATTTCGAGGAAATGACTTCTGACAAACGTCGCATGGAAAAGGTTTTTCGCCTGTATGCGATCTAATGTGAAATCGCAAATTTGAAGTATCTGTAAATGCTTTGTCGCACATTTTACAAAAGTGTGACTTCTCGTTATTATGAATCCGATAGTGATTAAATAGGCTGCTGGTATCATTTAATGATTTTTCACAAAATATACATTGATGAACATTAGCATGGATGTTAGAATGTCGTCGTAAAATATTCCTTGAACTTAACACTTTTTCACAAATTTCGCATTTGAACTTCTCCGCAGTCATTTTGATTTTGTCCAGCCGCTACTATAATATTTAAAAGAAACGATTGATCTCAAGGTAGGAATAATACACAGAAACATATTCTTTTAATTGTTTGTATGTTTAATTGACAGTTCTTTACCTGAGACTTATGTAGCTGTATATTTACTGATATTTTATATATAGCCGAATTCGGTAGAAATTCTGAATTTAGAGTTGTCTGACCAATTGACTTCTACAGTGTTTTGCTAGTACATGCAATAAAGATATGTTATCGGGGGTTAACAGCCATCAGAAAACTTGTGTTTGAAACTAAGAACTAGAAAACAGGCACACCGTATTCAGTTAATGCTACTAACAAATTAGTATTCGGGAAGCAAGTTCAAACGATTGATATAAGTTGATATTAATGTAAATAATAAGAAAAACCAGTTAAAATGTTTCACAAGTCTTAAGAAGATATTTTTTAAACTACTTTTTAGTCGTTTTTCGTCATTCCCGATAAAGCAAAATACGAGTTTGTCTGACTACATTTAAATAAACTCTTGAGATAGCTCAATTTAAAGTTTTTAATCAGATATTTCGAATTCTTTGAAGTGCGCTTAAGAAAAAATCCGACACTTTCTAAAGGGATCGTTGTATAAAAAAACTATAATATAAATATTTAACTTTGTTTGTTAAACCTGGATTGATTTTCTGCTAGAAATATACCTGTTCACAAATAGCAGTTGAGTTTGTAACAGCTATCTAAACAAGCTTTATAACACCTAATAAAAAGTAAGGATGATAAAGGCTGATTTGTTTTGTAAAAATATTGTTTGGCTTTTTTTAAACACCCAAGTTACGCACACTTTTACTACATCTAACGATGACGATTGGATGGGGTGAATTGCAAGTATAAATCATAATTGCATGTATGTGTCACTCAACTGCAAAATTGATTATACGCTTCTATAGTATTCCAATGTCTTCTCATTTCATTCAAACAAATTTACGAAGCACATATGCAATTTCTTAACTGGATCTGTATTGCTTAAAAACTAGACTGGATTGTGTACATTGGACAAACCCAGATACTTTAGGCTACAAAGCATACACTAAGAGGCTCTATGATATTATATTGCAGGAGTTTATGAGAAGGTCCTCTTGGATATTCAAAAGTATTCATTTAGTAAAATAGATTATTTTAATTAGTTAAAAGTTAAACTTTATATTCGAATACCGAATTTGATCGAAACCAAAGGGAAAGTAGTGATTTTTTGTCGTATTTATTTAATTAATCGTCGCATCTCTAGTATCCTTGTAAATACGAATTTCTGCATGAGAAACCACAAAGAACATGCTGAGGTTAGTAACTCTGCAGGTTTAAAAAAATTGTGATGGTCGCTTTTATTCTAATGTAACAAAGTGTTTAGGTGGCTAAACAGATCCTTTGTATTTTACTACTTATTTTAATATTATTCAAATCATTCTGACAAGTTAGTCGTAAGCTTTCAGGCAAGTGACAGAAGTGTTATATATTATAATCTATGGCTTTATTGGCCCTTGTTTAGTAAATGGTTGTTTTATTGATGCAATTAACTTCTGTTTAGAATTTAATTGACCAATTTATTGGACGGTTGCGGATATAAAACTGTATTAATTAGCCAAGGTATTATGGTGGTTGTTTTGATGGACATCTATATTCACTCGAAACAGCTTAAGAAAAATGTGGCCAAAATATTTGTTGTTTGTTATTGGAATATTTCTAAGGCTGCATATTGTTTTTTCTGATGAAGACTGCCAAGTAACACAGAAGCCAAAACTACAAATCATTTTTGTGCAAGATCAAGTTTTGAAAGTTAATCATGATACATGGGCTACCGCTATTAGTCTCACTGTTTCCCATCTAGGTGATTTTTTGAAACAAAACAACTTCGAAGCAGAGTATGCTGTTAGCGGGTTTGTTGATTACCCAGACACCGCAGGTCCTCGCGAAATAACAAACCCGTCAGTAGAACATATTGAAATACAATCTGACTTTAAACATAAAAATACTCCAATATATTTGTACATAACCAATTCTTTTTCAAAATAGAGAGGTTTGCTACTTTCTAATGCAAGATCTTACTACCGACAAAGAAAAAGTTAAATCTGCTCTTACGAAGGACGTATTTCCCACAGGCTCCAAGAACCATTCCAACACTGGAGAGACTGGCGTGGAAAGCTTAACAACTGCAATGCTTTTTTCCGCAGTAGATAAGCGACTCAAGTGGAACTCCGGTTTTTATGACCAGCGAGGTAATCTTGTGAGAAAAATCATGGTTCCAATGGTATACAAAAGATTTACAAGGGTACTTCAGAACCCAGGCGATCGCAAACCACCAAAGGCTGATGGAACGGATACATGTGCTACTGCACTTATACCCGAAATAGAACAACTTAATCAAGTGTTGTGGGACCACCAGTTCACCGTGATAAATTCCATCCTTAAATTCGATTGGGTTGGATTCGATGCGGAACACACATATGCGGAATTGTTTGGCAACCTGTTGGTTCCATATTATCAACTACCGCTACCTAAAGCAGGGCAACTTGTATCAACCCCGGTTGGCTACAACGCCAAAGCTTACGCTAAGGATCTCTATGACGTAATCTTGCGGGAGGTTATGAGTTGTGACTGGGAAGATCCAATTGGATATAACACGCTGGGTTTGTGATGGAAATTGTAAGAGACTAAATTAGGAATAAAACATCATTGAAAAAATTGTTCCCGGGTTTCTATTTAAGTTTAGATACAAATATGTTAATTGTTGCAAAACTTTACTTGATGCGTCCAAACTGCATAGATATTTATTCGCTAATTATTATTATTCATTCTGTTTTTAATTGGTGCATGCTGGTCAAGTAATTCAAATTTCCGTGGATATGTTCATCATCATACCGAAGCAATGCATGTAATTGGGGGTTAAAGACACATTTTCTTCATTGAATGATATTTCAGGTATATGCTTGATTAAGTCGTACAAATATTGAAACCCAGAAAAATGAAGCTTAGGTGAATTTTCCTTTGAAAACAAAGTTATGCGTCAGCTTTGTGCTCAAATATTCAATGTAAATTTTAATTCGCAAAACATTAAGTGAGTTTTCTAGTTGAAATATTAGATTGTGAAGACAATGTTAATTACTTGCGTATTTGCTTTAAAGAATATTTGCAAAAAGTGGGTAATGCAATTCAATTCTGTAATTCATCTTCATACCGTAGCTTCGATATTTGTGTCACTTCGAAGTAATAGCTGTAATAGCAACAGACCTAAAAAGGGACTACTTTGATTCATCTTTACGGACTAAGCTGCATCAAAAAAGGCTTTGGTTCAATTTTTCTTAGTGATACATAGGAGTTTTGACTTGACATAAAAAATTTCGGTATTCGTAAAGCGGACTGATAGAGTTTTCAATCGAAAAGTCATATATATATATAAAAGTGATATATATAGCCTACATCAAAATATTGAGCAAAATACAGCGTTTCCCGTCAATAGTGCTTGGATATACTATACAAGATGTTCATCAATTTGTACCAAGTACAATTGCAATCCAAGAATTAGTTTTCAACTCATAGTCAACGAGAAGAATGTAAAATTCTGATATGAAACTACCGATGCGGCGTGGAATATGATGTACATAACCGTATATGTATG
>JAQFZH010000655.1:0-29049 GCA_034695485.1 Entomobrya nivalis | reverse complement strand
AATATGAACTGTTTTTTGCCGAAATATAAGCAAAATAAGAGCAAGTTTTTCGTGATGGTGTAGAGTTAAGCAAAATCTTGTTCATATGAACCATTTTTCAAATGTGTTTTTGATGCCTAAAACTAACCAGCTTTAAAATATGAACTGTTTTTTGCCGAAATATAAGCAAAATAAGAGCAAGTTTTTCGTGATGGTGTAGAGTTAAGCAAAATCTAGTTCATATAAACCAATTTTTGAATGTGTTTTTGATGCCTAAAACAAACCAGCTTTAAAATATGAACTGTTTTGGTTATTATTGTTTTATTTTTTTTCTATTTTCAACATCTTAAATGCATATCTTAAATACATAGATATTAGTCAAATCTGCTTACATTGCAGTATCTTATTTTTTGAGCTAAACGTAACGTCTATGTCAAATCTCGCTGTAAAATTATAATAAAAATTAATTCAAACTTTTCAAATGATTATATGTCCAAAGCTTACATTCCATGTGGAAATTCTTGAGATTTCTCTCATTTATTTTGGTGTTTTAATTTAGCTGCTTAAAAATAAACAAAACCGAAATCGATGTGGGACAAAAAAAGAAAGACAAAAATCCACAATCAAGTGCTCTCCTCTTACGACTCTGAAGTCAATACCTCGACTTGGAAGGCTACCCCCATACAATTGTGACCTAAAAAATTCGTCTGGAATCCAATTCGTCTTGATATAAATTAAATTTGACCAATTAGTTAACAAATACATTATGTCAACTATAGACACCACTGTTTCAACAGCATAGCAGATCCACTTTTTTTAGATAACATTTCAATTTAATAAATATATCATGATCGAATGGGAACTGTATCATGATCGTACAGACAAAATGGTAACGGGTCCTTTTGCCCATTTTTTACAACTTTTTGCTGAAGTTGTGAAAATTTGAGTTGTTATTCATCTGCTGATGGAATAATATCTGTTGAATATTCATCATAAGCGGTGTAGTCTTGAACTAAAATATGTAAAAAGAGACAATTGTAAAGAACACACATTTTAACGCAAAAATTTTATTCAAATAAGTTCTCTTTCATATTCAATAATAATTAATAAAGTGATATAACAAGTAAAGTATATCAAGAACTCACCACATGCCACTGCTTCCTAACTACTGACTTGAGTAGAACTGTATTTTTCGTACATGACCAGTCACTGCTATTTTCTCACTTCTATTCATTTAAATGAATAAATGGATAACCCAAACTTCAACATCATTTCTAAAAATGCTTTCGTGAATATCACTTTAAAATTTACTTGGCTGACAATTTTATTGTAACTGTAATGGCAACTGCGTATTAAATTATGTGGAACGAGGATGGTGAATAATTTGAACTGTTGTTCTACCCAACTCTTCAGAAGAATAGAAAAACAAGAGAGACAACCATATTCATTCAGCTAGCAACAAACATAAAAAAATATGACAAGTTATTGTAGAGTTAAAACCTGAATGCACATAGCTATAATCTTTGTGTAGTCACAGAGACACTTGTTTTGTTACCGTCCATTCTGCAATAATCAAACAAAATTTATTTTCCTGAGGTTCATTACAAAGTTAGCATGATTGGGACAGAAATACATACACATTTTTTTGCAATACCATTATTGTGTTACTGTATGACAAAGAATGTAGGATAGCAGCCCAGAATAAATTCTTACTACTTCTTCTTGTCAATAATGCATGCAAGCTTTACAGAAAGATGTTTAACTGTGCATACAACTTGATATCTGTGTACTTTTCATTTACCGCTAAACAGTATAGCAAAAGCAATTTTTTTCACTCTGACAAAACAAGCGACATAAAAAATGCATGGTCAGGTTCAAAAATACAGTAGTACGTGACTAGGTTATGTAATATTGCAATAAAGTGTGGTTTTATTATCTCCATTTCTGTACGAAGAAAAAGCTTACGTTTTTTAAAGATTAAAGTAAATTAATTTTGACGAGAATGTGCTACAATTTATGAACTTCGTCAAACTTTTGCAGATACGACTGATATTGTTCTCCTTTTTTAAACTGTGTACTTTGAAGTAGGCCTAATGCTATCTGCACCAAAAAAAGAATCATCACTACCTATGAATTTAATGAAGAGTAAGGGTTGCCAGAAATTAATTATGTATTTTTAAACTATTCAATGGCTCTCGGTTTTGTGAGGCATTTTAAACTGATAAACATTTATGAAATTGTTCAATAATTTACCACAAACGACTTTTTGTACTCAATGTTTTAAAGTTTAAAATTAAAAAAAATAGTCTGGAAAAACGGTGATAGAAACAGCTTTTGCATGATAAAATATTTGTTTATGAATAACATGGCAACATGAAATGAAAAAAGAAGAGCTTATTAAAACACTGCTGATCTGTAAACCCATTGAATTTTTATTTGATGTTGCCCGAAAAGTTTTTAACTTATATTTTAAATGTTTATTACTGAGACTCTGAAAATATTTGATGTTTTTTTTTGTATACTCGAATAAATATACTATGTGTGTGTGTATGTAGATCGTTTTCAATTCATACTATTTTACTGCACATGGTTATGCATGTAGTCAGGTCTAATGTGCATGTATGTATGATTTAGTACAAAATATGGACCATGATAACGCATTTTACACAAATTTGATTGATTTCTTAATAAAAAAATTATAATCAACGAGAGATTTAAATCCCGAAATTACAAAGCAAGTAAGTTTTTATATGACAAAAAACAGCCATTTAGTTTTTCGTTACGAATCAGAATAATAAACCAACAAAGTAATGTTTTATTTATCAAGAAAAAAACTGCATTTCATTTGATATGATTATACTGACAAAAAACTCGGTAAAAAATATGTTAAACAGAATATTAAAATTTTCTGAAATACTTCGAAAATCACTACAAATAAAACTCTTAAATAATATCACCAAGTTACGTATAAAATTGCTCAACTATTTTATTACTCTGCGCAAATTAACGAGCCATAAAAAAACCAAAGTTAAAACCATTTCAAAGTTTTTTATCAATAATTTTTACATTAAATAAAAACAATATTGCACAATTTCACATTTAGCAAAAATTTAGTTTTCATAATTGTGTCTCCTTACAAGGCGAAGATATAACCTCATATTTAGCCTTTTGACTTTTATTGACTTATTTTTTATATTTCCACTAATATCCCACATTTGTAGTAATAGCTACATTTCATTACTACCTAATAACCTCAATGGAGAAAAACAGATAAATTGATTTTAACAAACTGTACAACAAATTTTTTTTTTGTTAAATTTAAAAACATTTACTTTTTTGTGACTATGAAGTCAACATCCCTGATTTCGAAGACTATCGCCCTATAACTGTGACCTAATATCGTCACGAATCACTAGTCATCGTCATTATTAAATTACTTTGGTATTTTTACTAACTATTTTTTTACCATTTCAAAATATTGCGTAGGAGTATTTCCTTCCTACATTGGAGGAACACTCTTAGTTTACAATTGATAGTTATTAGATTCAGTACAATTTTTAGAACAAGTTGTTTGTGATGTTTTATAATTCAATTTTTTTGTTCTTTTTAAACTTTAAATTAAATTTGACTCTTACATATTTACTTTTAGAGTCCAAAAACCAAGCCGGAGAAACGACGCAATCAAGTAGAGAGGTATGAATATCGTGAGGAATCGCAATCTTCGGTATAATAGTATGAATGCGATATATGGAAATGTTTTCCTATTTCCTATTTAAATCTAACAGACAACAAATAGTTAACAAATACATCATGCTAACTAAAGAAAACAATATTATCCTCAAATGTATTCAACCCTTCAATTTTCTACTTATTTTGCTCTAAATACCAATCTTAAAAACTTTTCAATTGATTTCAAATTTATTTTAAACTGTGGTGATACCACAAAACTTCAAACAGTGAATCACCTTGCACCGTGTTTCACTTTTGGTGAGGGTTCTTTATTGGTTTCCGCTCTAATATCAACGGAAAACCAGTAATCTTTCTTTTAAAAAAACCATTTTACTTTTTTTTAGTTAATCTTGAAATAACAGATTACATTTCTGCTAGATCATTACATAATAGCATGGCATGACAATGTCAGTGAAAACTACAATTGCCTTTAAACCTAACACCATTTTGATAAATTCTCACCTAGTTTGCCAACGTTACACTTAAATTAATTTTACTATCCAACTCACTACTCCTAGAAAACTGATGGGCCAATGGATGATAAGACATATCTTGATATGGATGTTGATGAGCTTCTCAACTCGTAAAAAATCTGAGACTTCCTCCACGGCCATCGAAGAATGCTAATTGGTTGGTGTCGTCGTCCCCTAAAAATTCAATTAAATAAAAAATGACATCAGTAAATAATTCATAAAAAACAGGTTGCTTCATCAACATTAAAAATAAATTGTCTGCCTTGGTAACGTAACTTGTTTTATAAAAATATAAAAACTTACCGGTCAATTTTTCTAGAACAAAATCCTGGTTAGATTCGTCACCTTCATCACCGATTTTAGCATTGATTGGCCGACCGTATCTCATCCTGTCACGGCATTCGGAGTACTGATAAGGATAAAACTGCATCCTTCTTCCTGGTGCTGCTGCTATTGTCTCAGTACACCTATTTAAATACATAAGCAAATTGATAATTAGAAAATATGTCACCAAATGCACACTCAAGTTTCACAATTTTATAAACTAGACATTTAAATAAAATAAATAATGTAAAAAAAATGTTATTTACTTCACCTGCTTATCAAGCTACAAGCAGAATTTTAATGGAATCCACACGAACCACATTATAGCTACTCCACAGCTTACTTGATTAACAAATTTATAAGTTAAATGTTAACTACTTATTAATTAAATAAAAAGTGGGATGGAGAGATGGTTATTCGGTGGTTGTTGTTCTTCCCATCTCTCCAGATAAAGTGAAAAATGGAGACAGACCAAGCCAAGCCATGCCGCACCGACCAAACCAACGAACAAAAAATATGTATGTATTTTTAGCCTACAAACCCACATACCTATGCACACTACTGAACTCAAGAGAACATGCATCCCAAACAGAGAAAATACTTTCTGCTCTAGGTAGTATACCAGATTCACATTGTTCTTTTATGAATGTAAGTCAAATAGAGGACAAGGACAGCTGCTGCGTAGAATGCATTTCCACTTTCCACTAGAGTCGCTTTGTGTCTTACCCAGTTTTGGCTCCAGTGTTGCTTCTAACTTTTATGGGGCCGTACATATTTCACGAATCCAAATAATTTGTTAACTGAAGAATGTCGTGATTTTACCAAGCAGGGAAAATTAATTACTTTTTTTATCATTGTACTTATTTGAAAATAATAATTAGTTAAATATTTCCGAGTTATATGTCGACGTCATATTTGAATGCTCCTTCTTAATAATACATGTTTGGTTTTATACAAAAAGGTTTACGAACTATTCTTTGTTTCATAAAACTTTCTGTTCTCATTGTTATTAAATTCGAAGGGCATATAAGATTCACGTCTTTTTATTCTTTTGTTATTTTTCGGTTGCTACATTTTTGTCAACGAAGAAAAAGGTACCTTTTTTCAGGAACGAAAATAAGGCACCTTATTTTTCATTACTTATACAATACATATAAATGTATGTTTAAGAATCACGTGTACGATGCGTGTGCATCCCCTTTTTGTCTTGGGAGAAAGGCCCTTCATGCCCCTGGGCATGATAAGTTGAATTTACACGTGAGAGTTGCAAGTACAAAAAAAATATGCATTTTATTACTTCTCATGATGTTTGTACGAAAATGAAACAAAATATGCATCTGTAATAATATAGGTGTACAACATTTTGTTGTGAAATTTTTCCTTTATTTTTCATTCACAGGTATTTTTTTCATTTTGAGTCGAAAAGATCATTGAAGCAAATTCATCAACTAATGATAAGTCACGTAATTAACAAAACCATGTAATTTCAAATGAGTATTTTGTACAGAGGTATTACTTAGGGGATTGTGTCAAAGCTGTATAAATATGGAGTATATTTGAAATTACATTAGTACACATAATAATGCTTAACAAGCATATGCATTTTTTGAAGTTAGTGTTCACCTTTTCTTCCATTTTTAATGAATATGTAAAAAATAATGTTAAATATGTT
This sequence comes from Entomobrya nivalis, assembly GCA_034695485.1. NCBI lineage: Eukaryota > Metazoa > Arthropoda > Collembola > Entomobryomorpha > Entomobryidae > Entomobrya > Entomobrya nivalis. Next base: position 22,872 of record JAQFZH010000655.1, on the reverse strand, counting down.
TAAAATACTTTCTAGAATATGTGCTTGTGATATATAATTATTTAATTCGTATTTTTACGCAACAGTCTATTAAAGAACACTATCTAAATTTTCCTCGAAAGGTGGCAATCTGTCGAAATGTGTACTTTTAAAGTACACAAAAATTTGTAGATAATTTCACATTTGATTGAAGGACAAAATGTAGCACAAACTATTTGCTATATGATTTTTTTTAAATATATCCACACTAGAGTAAAATTATTTTATTTCAATTTCTATTGCTCTTAGGTGAATGTCCTAATTAAATACTTAATTCCCAATGTTGTAGCAGTCCACTTATTTCCAATTGACGATTTGTATAATTGCCTGTACAAAAAAACCAAATAAATACACATTAATATTACCACAAATTTTACATTTATCAAAAAAACATTTTGATTAATTAATATTAAATTGATGCACCATGAAAAGTAAAACTACTTACCATTTAGCATAACTTACAGCACCAAAAATAACATCACAGGATTACTCGATTGCACTTCAATTTTTATTGTAATTCGACTTTGATTGTACTTCAACTGATGTGTTTTCTTTTTTGCTAAAGAATGATGAAACACAGAGATTCTTACTTTATCTATAATGTCTCACCTAATGAGTATTCACACAAATGAATCGAAACGTTGGATTTAAATAAAATATTTTATCATTGCAATCGTATGACACCAAATCATTATTTTAAACTTGGTGATAAGATATTATATTCGTATGACATGTGAAACAATTTTTGTCGTTGATTTTAAATGTCGTCGGAGAAAGAAATATAAATAATTGCAATACCTGGCTCACTAAAACCATAATACTGAAATGGCTACATAGAAAGAACTACTCCCACTCTCAATTTCTCTGTTTTTTACTCAGCTGCCGAAAGTTTGACTATCACTTTATGGAATATAATCGATCGAAAAATTGGAATTCGGTTGAAATCGGGAAACAATTTCCGAGTGAACAAAAAATGTGTATTTTACTTTAGACTACTGCACCTTGCCATCTAATAATTCTCGTGTCTGAACCAGACAAAGCTGCTGCTTACATCGTTTGATATATGTATGTTTACTAGCACATTACTTTTACAAAAATTTATCTTTGTTCATTTTGCGTGCGTGCAATAGTAGCTTACTTCATTGCATGAGAAACACATGCATGAGCAGCAACAATGTAATTTGATTAGCTTCCTGCTCTAGTCTGAAGCAAATAATATGGAAAATTAATGCATATAATTTATTTTTTGCTAAATATCACAATATAAAAGAGGGACGTGATAAATATTTAATACAATTTGTGGTGAATTGAACACACAGTGCCAAAAAAAATTTCATTACATTCATCTCGACACCATTATTTTACATTGTCAGACACACGTAATAATTTCTCAATACATGTACAAAAAATTGATGTAACATGAAATAATTTTTCCTAAAAGAAAAATCCTAGTAACAATGTTAAGTAAACAAGGACACCTTTTTCAAAAATATAATACATTAACTAGATCAAAATTTATACAAGATGATTTATGTATATTTCGGGAGTCAAACAAGATGACAGACATATAGTTACCAGATTACGGTACTGGAATGAAGAAAGAGAAACGATTTACACTTTTGTTAAAAATTGAGAGCATTTGCGACACATTCGCTTTAATTTCAAAATAATTCACCTGATGGTTTTTTTTGTTATTTGTCTTGATAAGCTGATTTAATGAAAACGATATTGGCTTTACTTATACAGTACGATAGTGACAATATTGTCATGTTCCCGGTTTCAATGAAGCATTCGTTAAGGTACATTCCAGGCATATATATTGAGACAGGTAAGGAGACAAAAAATAGATTGCTTTCCTTTCCTCTTATTTCTTACTTTAAAGAGACATTTGTCCAGTTTGTTATTTGAGCATACCTTTGTCATTTCACTACAATGTGCTAACGTATGCTTAAAATACACTGCATGTATACCACACCGTACTTTACAAGCCTAACTGTTGCATTAACGTTGAATCCTAGAAGACAAGCTAAGGGTGAGCCTATCTAAATAAAAAAATCATGAATACCTTTTATCATTATATTCCTTCAGCTCTTACATGCATGTATTGTTACCTATTGTTGTTTTCGATTCCATTATGCAACAAACGAGGGGAGGTAAGGAATGGAAACATGAATCCCTTTAATAAGTACACTTTGATGTCTGACAGTTATGCATGGCATAGTATACCTACCTAAATATGTGTGATTTCAGAGATGCGATGCAAAGCAACAGATAAAAAAATGCATATGTTAAAACGTCTGACTATTGTCACTAAATAAAACAGTTAGCTTGTTCGTTGACATTTTTGATCGGGAAGTACAAAAAATTGGTTGAAGTGATTAGTGCGAAATTGTCAGAATTTTTAATGGGTGTCTTTATTAAAAAATTGAAGCTATATTTTTTTAACGTTATCGATTTCCTGAGAATTTGTACTAAATAAAAAAAGTAATTTCAACTTAAGTTAAACTAAACCTTGTATTCAGGGGGTAAAAATACGGAAGTGTGTAAATTCGAAGCTAAAAACTGGCTAATGAGTTGTTGTTATCATTTATACATGAACCAAGTTTTTTTTAAAGTTATTCAACTGTTGTTATTTTGAATGCAATTTTGTTGGTCTATTGTATCATTGAGATTTCAGTGATGGAGTTCTATCTTGTGAAAGACTTTGTCGAAGTGATTAATTTGGAGAAGTTCCGAAAAAACGACCGGAAGAGAGAGGGCTTCGATCAACTTTTAATTTATTTTCCTGTGTGTTTCCCTTACGAAGTAAGACCAGGAGATCAATCTGAATCGTCCAGAGAGTTTTCTGGAATTTTTAGAGAATTAATGAAAGATAGAGAAGAAGAGGATGAGTAATCAATCTAACTAACTTGACGAATTTACTTACTATTTTCTTCAAGCGCAAGTGTAATTCATAGTTGGTTAATATGTTTATTTTGTTGCTTTAGATGGAATTTCGCTGTTTTGCTTACTCTTGACAGTTCCGAACGCCAGAATTATCTTCTTGGATATATTGTACTGGAAAATGACGATATTTTGAAAAGAGAAGCAGGAGAGATATTTACGGATGAAAATTTCTTATTTTCTGTGATTCTCACGCTATGCCACCTACCCACTGAAAACACTCCGGCTTCCCCGGAGAACTCATTTATTTTGAGGAAAAGTTTCGGTCCGGTTGTTTCTCAATTTGTATCGTATGAAAAGGAAGAAGTGGCCGCAGTGAAACATTTATGGGATCAAGAAACCGGTTTCATTTCCGCCACATTGACCGTTCTTGGTACGGTGAACCAGAAAGCGGTGAATGTAGTGATGAGAGGACAGGACGAAAAGTTGAACTCAATAGTTGACCTGAACAGGAAAATGTTGGTGGAGGAAATTTGTACGAATTTGGAGATAATTTGTGGGGACGGGAAAATTGTAAAATGTCACAGGGAGGTGTTAAGTGGAAGGATTAAGGTGTTTCAGGACAGGTTTCAAACTCAGGAGATGAAGGAGGCAAGAACGGGAACGTTGGTTATGGAGAACATGAGCGAAAAAGTGGTAAAGGCATTTTTGGGATGGATTTACTGGAATGATGAGAAGGCAGCGTTGTTGAGTTCGGATGTGGCAGTGGAGCTGTTGATTGCGGGGGATAAGTATGATTTGGAGGAATTGGTGGAGGGAATGGAAGAAATCATTTTCGAGAGGAGGGGATATGATGAGGAGTGGTTTAGTGTGGACAGTGCGGTAAACCTTTTTAGGTGGACGAGTTTGAAGGAAATGGAATACTTGAGAAAGCATGCTCGTGATGTACTTCAATTGTAAGTAATTATTCTTGAAGAATATTTTAAATGATAGTTTAAAATGCATCTGAAGTCTGGGTTTGTTTTACTTTTAGTTTTGGAAAGACATTTCCGGAGAAATTAGTTGAGTCGGAAGAGTACCAGGAGTTGATCAAAAACGATGCTGGTGTTGCCTTGGAACTTGCTAAAAACTAATATATTGAATGAGTTTTTTCCGTAACATTATAATAATGCATATGTAATATTTATGTTTTAGTATTTATTCAGTGCGTTCTTAGTTTACTCATACGTAATAGTAAACAGTGTAGATACCAAGTAATAAGTAAGATTCACAGAAATACAATTTTTCTCTCTCACAATTTCTCACATGCTGATGTAAACATTTCATATTTTGTTAAGGTTAAGATATCAAACCAACAATGTGAATTGGGAATCTTAAACCACTTTATCCAAAACTCGTTAATATTGAAATTTCTTTTCTTCTTCTCAAAAAAAAATTGTTTCAATACAGTTACTATCAATAAGTAAAACATGCAGATATTAAACAGTGAATTGTAAGTGTATAATAACATGGTTTTTATGGGGATTCTCCGAATGCATTTAAAGTTATTTTATGAATCTAATCTGAAACATTAGTGCTTTTGTGTGTTATTGTGTACTTAAACTTCAATTCGTAGAAATTAATTTTTGTATTTAATTTAAGTTCAATGAATTAAACTGTAATGGATAAATATCACATGGAACATTATAATTGGTTTTGTATACAAGGCGGTGAAATAATTATGCAAATATTGTTCTGTTAAATTTAGGAATCAATTTAATATACTTAGACTTCTCTGTAAGCCAGTTAATTTCGAATGGTTTTATTTATGCTCAATATTTTTAAAATCCTTGAATGATAAGACTACACACACTGTTAGTTGTATGCATATTCCATATCTGTTCTTGCTTCCTTCCAAAAAAATTGAATTGATGGGGACCTTCATACAGTATACACACGTTAAGAATGCAATCTCAATATAAAAAATAATGAAAGAATTCCATAAAAAATGCATAATAAGTATATATGTGTGTATATATCTAGAACACAAACGCAATTCATGTATGATCCATTGTTTACATTCTACTAACTAATGGTTCCTTTTCTCCTGTTATCCAAAGCGATCCAATGTTTTTCATTCATTGTCACGAAAATTTAAACATCGTAAGATTTACATTTTTTATGTATTAACCTTGCTGGTTAAAAGGAAAGAGCAAAACACGCAAAATACATGCATGTGTATGGTTGAAATATTCGAAGAGATATATGTTAGTGTATCAATATTTATGCATAAATGCTGTGTATTTTGCTCTTTCCTTTTAACTACCAAGCTTATAAAGAAAAAGATAAAAACATTTCTGACTTTTGTAACCAGGTCAGTAAAAGGCCTGTTCTTCGTTGAATAACATCGTAGAAGGATCGGTTAGTAAGTATATGTGAACATATTTTTCTAATACCATCAATATACCACAACAAACTATACTCGCATAACTGAAGCAGGCTATGTATATTTTTTTCTTTCAGGAGCACTCCAAAGCAAGTGAGAAATGACATTAGGGTTGCATTCTAGAATACAAGGTTAGGGTAAGCCCAACTAATTAAAACAAGCATATCAGAAAGTCCACCTGGACCTTTTTGCTGGTAGGTACATTTTTTAACAAAGCCAATAGAACACCTTTCATCATAAAATTCCACACCTTTTTTGTGCATTGAAAATTGTGAGGGTTAAGAGACAATTAAACTGATACCTATTCTTCTTGTCGATTCCATTATGTAACAACCAAGGGGAGAAAATAAGTCGAAACTTGAATTCCTGTAATAAGTAAACATTGCTAGTATACAATTGGCATGACTTATATACCTACGTGTGTGATATCAGGAATGCATTGCTAAGCAAATAGACAAAGAAATGTATACATATGTAAGTTAGTAAGTAAGTTAGCTAGCTTGTTCGTTGACAATTTTTGCTCGGAAAGTACAAAGAGTGGCTGTAAGTTTTCAGTGCCCAAATTGTGAGTTGTTGTAATGCGCATATTTACTATCAATTTACTTGTGAATTAGAAGAGACAGGGGAGGAGTGTGCAAATAAGAATACCAAACTGGATAACGAGTTCACATTATCATTTCTACATTAATCAAGTTATTGAATTGTTGTTAATTTAAAATACCCTTTTTCTCTCAATTTCATCGTGTACAATATAGTGATGAAGTTCTATCTTGTGAAAGACTTTGTCGAACTGGTTAATTTGGGGGCGTTCAGAGAAAACGAATACAATGAATTTGATCTGAAATTTCCTTCCTTGGTAAAACCAGGGGATCAATCTGAATCGTCCAGAGAGTTTTCTGGAATATTGAAAGAACTGTTGGGAAATATTGAGTAATCAATCAACTTTGACGTATTTCTTTATTTTGGATGGATAATTCTATAGTTATTTATGTGGGTAACTTTGTTGCTTTAGATGGAGCTCAATTTTCTACTTGTTCACGTGTCTGAACGGAGATATGCAAATTATGTACCCTAATGACGTAGAAGAAGAAATGCTGGAGCTATTCACCTCAATTTTCACTCCAGGGAATATCAAATTTTCTCTTGTTCTCTCACTTTGCTACATACCAACTGAGGATACTCCAATTTCACTGGAGAACTCAATTATTTTGCGGAAAAGTTTCGAGCTTGATTCAAACATAACTCACGAATATTGTGGATATTCCTCTAATGAAGAGGAAGAAACTGCAGCAAACGTAAATTTATGGAGTCATGAAAACGGTTTTATTCATGTCAAATTGACAATTCTTGCTACGCTGAACCAGAAAGCTGTGAATGTAGTGATGGAGGGAAAGGAAGAAAACTATAATTCAATAGTTGACCTGAACAGGAAAATGTTGGTGGAGGAAATTTGTACGAATTTGGAGATAATTTGTGGGGACGGGAAAATTGTAAAATGTCACAGGGAGGTGTTAAGTGGAAGGATTAAGGTGTTTCAGGACAGGTTTCAAACTCAGGAGATGAAGGAGGCAAGAACGGGAACGTTGGTTATGGAGAACATGAGCGAAAAAGTGGTAAAGGCATTTTTGGGATGGATTTACTGGAATGATGAGAAGGCAGCGTTGTTGAGTTCGGATGTGGCAGTGGAGCTGTTGATTGCGGGGGATAAGTATGATTTGGAGGAATTGGTGGAGGGAATGCAAGAAGTCATTTTAGAGAGGAGGGGATATGATGAGCAGTGGTTTAGTGTGGACAGTGCGGTAAACCTTTTTAGGTGGGCGAGTTTGAAGGAAATGGGAAAGTTGAGGGAGAAGGCTCGTGGTGTACTCAAATTGTAAGTTAATGTTTTTTTAAAGGATTTTATTATATTTTTTTAGCTTATGTCACATTTGAACAATTGGTTGGTTGGTTTTATTTTTAGTTTTCGAAAGACATTTCCGGAGAAGTTGGTGGAATCGGAAGAGTACCAAGATTTAATCAAGAAGGATGCCAAGGTTGCCATGGAACTGGATTAGATTGGATGCGTTATGCAATTTGGAATCTCAAGACAGTTATTTATTATTAGTTAATATGTGAAACGTTATTTGGATTTTTTTCTGAAAGTAGTTCAAAGTAGTTTTTCTGAAAGGTCTTTTTGAATACAGTTATTATCAATTAGTTAAAAATGTAATATTAGTCTGGGAAATGCTCGTGTGAAGAAATCGTATTTTTTATTTTCGATTTTAAAGTTACTTTATGAATCGATATTGTAACCTCAGCTGCCATAAAGACATGTTAGTTAAAAAGTACCAAATATGTGCTTTGTATGTCTTTATAATTCAATTTGTATATATTTATTTTTTATTAATTAAGTTTACTGAATATCAAACTAAATTCTTTAAATTAATTTATAATATTCAGGTACATTTCTATTCAACGAAACTATACCTTAAATATGTATACATATGTTTTCCACTGTTGTTCGAAAAGATCCGACTTTTTTGATGGTTACGTTGATCAAAAGTTTAATAATAATAATATTTTTCTTTTTTCTGCATTGACCTTGTTGATTCTAAGGAAAGAGCACAATACACAACACACATGTATGCATATGGTTCCAATATTCAAAAAGGGTTTTATGTTGGTATATTCATACGTATGCATAAGTGCAGTTTATTTTACACTTTCCTTTTAAACAGCAAGGTTAATGCACATAAAAAATATATAATATTTTGGACCTTTGTAACCATGAAAGAAAAAAGTGGACACTTTTTTGGACGACATCGGTAGGAAAACTAGCATTAAATGTGAACTTATCTGTTGTAATTATGATTGTTAGTGTGAATCCAGTAATTTTGTTGAACACAATGCCTTTGTTCACTTCTATATCCTTGCTAAAATAACTGATGTATGGATGCTGATATAAAAACATAGGTAGGATGTGGGAAAAACCTCCATTTCATCATCTACTTTTGTTATTAACAGAGTGCATGTATTTAATGTAAGTGATGTCTAATGCACAAAGTGAAAACTCATTTTTCACAAGTTTACTAAATCGCAAAATAGTTATGCATGTCTTATGAGTACTTCTTTAGTTAATGAAAGTGTATTACAGGGTTGAGTTTTTGATGACAAAATGAATCCACAATGTTGATGAAATTTTTTGAATTCGTACCAGATGTAAAAAATATTCTTTAAATTCTGATATCGTATTTATGCATGTTTGTTATATTCGAGAATTTTGGATGGAAACTGGATAAAATATGCAAAGTAAAAATTATGATCAACATTTTTGTTGTATAATGTTTTCTTTATTTTCGCGGTGTCAAACTCATACTTGAGTTAACTAGAGTACAGTAGTAAAATGAATCGTTCACAATAAGCAGCATAATTACTAAATGATTAAAATCCGAATTGCATATCATTATCAAGTACAAGAGACATTAGTTATCGATTAGGCTTTTTATAAAAACAGTACATTTTTATTTTATGCTGGAAGAAAATATTAAACCTGGTGAACCAATACACATTTTCTTTCAGTTAGTGGTTATATTTTTAACAGTATTAAAACATCCAAAGAGTAAAAGTTTTTACACCACATTTCATTCAATTTGATTTATTTGAGGTATTATCTGAAAAAATCTTTTTGTGGTTCCTAAAATTTGCTACTAATATTTTACGCAAACATAGTTGCTTATTTAATACATACATGCATTGCTGTATCTAAATACAATACATCTTATTCGATTTTATATTACAAATTTATTTCAATTCAACCAAAAATTACAACACATACATTGAATTGTATTGACATTTTTTTGTTTAAAAAGAAGCATATATGCTATTTCTTTTCTCTTATTAAGGTTAACTATAATACATTCACAGATTTAGTAAAAAAAATCTTTTATAGTATGGATATGATTATATCCAAATGAAATTGCTTCAATATTGGGAAAACCTTATCAACAGCTAAACAAACTGGTTCATCGACAGTGTTGTGGCTTCTTTTATGATCACGGGATAACTTTCCCTTTTCAACAAAAACAACAAATTCGCCTATCAGGCTTATGCAGTATGCAGAAATTATATTTATTGAACTAAATGGCTGCTATACATTTTGCAGCAATTTTTTTCTGGTTTTCAACATGACTAGTTAGTCACAGCATTTAGAGCACATTTACATGTATTGATGTATTAACTTACACTTCACCTTTAAATTTTTTAACAAATCTTTCATGATTCGTTTACCAAAGTATACCTTTTCAACTTATTATATATTACTTGTAGCTTTAATATGTGTTTTATGTTGTAATTTCTAACATAGTATGGCTTGACGAGAAATATATCAAATTTTGACGTAATATTTATTGAAAAAGCTTTCTCGTTACATTTGAGGTTGCTTTGGTTTTTAAAGTTTGAACTCACATATTGTAGATATAACATATCATACAAACATACATGTGATGTAATTTTACTGAAAAAATATTTGCTCAAAAATTCTTTTAAAAGTTATTTCTATGAATATTTGCATTTTATACAACAAGACTTCCTCAGAGGACTTAGATAACCTCCGATTAGCTGGATTTCCTAAGAGGCCGGACTTTCTAAAAAAAGCTGGACTTTTCCATGGGAGCTGGACTTTCTTAGAAGACCTAGACTTCGTAAGAGGACTTAAGATGAAACTGCATAGAGATTTTCTAATGTTTAGCTTCGCAATATATTGTATCAACAAAAACGACTTTTCCGCAAGTGGAAATAAAAGAACCAATAAAAGAAATTTGGAAATTCTTAAAAGAAACTAAAAACATCGGAGTATTTTAAACCCATCAAAAGGTTTAGGATTAGGGTAAATATTATATTTAACCCTATGTCCTCCAGAGTAAATATAGTACTCATTTTAAACGTGTATGCGTAAATACAACTTGGATTGTATTATGAGACAGATAATAGTACATTTATATTCTGACAACATACTTATATAAATCAGCAGAAGTGTTTATTTTTCAATTTGACAAATCTTTCCTTTTCCTTCTCATATTCTTTTTATACACGGTATTGTATTATTTTTATTTGGTTTCCTATGGTACCGGATGTGCATTGTACAATTGGTCACATCATAGCAGTTATATAGATGTACATTCTTTTCCAGTTGACCAATGAAATGTTCCGTTCTACAAGAATTAGCATAAAAATCCAAATTAATAATTGCACCATTTTCATTCATAAAAACTGTTGAAATATTAGTGTTACACAGATGTAGGTTGAAAAATAAAAGTACTTACCATTTATTATAACTTATAGCAACATAAGTCAAATCAGAATCTCTCCATTCATCACTTTGATTGCACTTCAAATGATAATTTCTGAAATGATACCATAATTTAAAAACAAACAGTGACAAAAAACGAGATACAAATATGAATAAATTATTCACTTTATTTATTGATTTTTAATGACAACAGAGTAAAAAATAAAATAAACTTTTATTCCTACCGCAGCAAAATTGAAACATTGAAACTAGAATGTCTACAGAAGGCGAACTGTTGATATCCGAAATATTTTTTATGAGCTGTCAAGACATCAAGATAAAATCGATAAAAAGAAAGATCACCCGAGAAAGTGGAATTGTTTACGAGTATCGTAAGATATGATTTAGGGTGCTGAACTGTGTAAGTAAGAAGCAAACAATGCTTCTCGTTTCTGTGAAGTTTTTTTTTTCATTTTGTACACCCTTAACACTGAAACAGGAGAGAGCAAACGATCGGGCTAGTACATATGCTACACTGTGTCTCTACCACTGGCTTGATGACTTTGGTCTAAACTCTTTTTTGGACGATGGGATCCTCCATAAGTGATGATATATGAAACAAGGATAGCGTCTCAATCCAAAACATATACGTTTTATATTGTGATGAATCTGGAAAGCAAAAGTTATTTGTGCAGTTCGCCTTTTTCAGATTGGAGTGCTTATGTATATTTATGTTCACTTGCAAGGTTTGTCTTTGTTCACTTATTTGTTGTGTGCGGTAGTCGCTGTTTTTTGATACTTTCAGTAAATCGGTTTCAGATTTCAAAAATCAACGGATTACCGTCAGTGTTTGGTTTTAAATGCATAAGTATATAAAATGGTTTTCCTTATGCAATGCAAAAAATATTACACGTAAATTACTTACAGGCATAAAATGCAATGACAGTTAGTCTTTTATTTCATAGAATTTAATAACCACATATTTAAGAGTACACGTTGTTTTGACGTGTCCTTTCATTTTCTACACAATTTGTAACTTTAATTGGGATCATCCAATTATTTTAATTATTTTTACAAGCAATTACAATGTACCATTTTGCTAGAATATTATTAAGAAAATGTGTCACTGAATTATATTTTCTTCCGAAATTATGGCTATTGCCCCATATTGAGTATAATTCAATATCACTCAACTGAATAGCACACATTGTATTCACCCTCATGACAATTTACGCTCTTTACTCTTTTTAGCAAACCAAATCAAACAATTCGGGCTTCATTGTGCACTATGTATATGGAACTGACAAGGAGGTGGCACAACGGGTTCAAATTTATTATAAGTCCGATTTAAAAAAAACTTATGCCATATTTCACAGATTAAACTTGAGTAATAATACAAAGACGAATATAATTTAAAACGTTTGGTGTACCTAGGCACAGACGCAAAATTGTACGGATACTCTCACCGTTTCACGTTTTCTTGTTTTGAAATGCCAGAGTAGAGTAAATACATTAATATTTTTGTAGCTTTCTTAGTTGATGTTGAAAAGTAAACGTTAGTTGCATACCACAATTTTTTTATCCAAAACTTAACCTTCTCTAAAATACATAATTTGTAAGAAAACAATCCAGTAGAAAAAACATATATTAGTCTTGCTTTAAATCCAATATGTAGTAAGATTCTGTATTTTGTTTGACATTGGACGAGTTGTTAAAATGTCAGATATTTAAATACAGTACATTTGTATTTATACCATTTTGTTCAAATTCTGAGTTAAACTATTTCTCGTTTACCAGTTTCGTTTTTTATTCAATTTATGGAAAAGCTTGTACTGTCCTTATGAACATAAATAAAAACTAATTCTATAAATATTGTATTCCATTAAATTTACCTAATTTGATCAGTCTTATTGTTTGCACTTCGTATCAGAGTTCAACCATGAGTTCAATGACTAGCGTACAATTGTAGTAATTTTGTGGACTTATATCAGGTATGGAGACTTGAAACATTTTTACTGCTTTGCTATCCATATATAGAGTTACTGTCGTATGCTTATCATGTTACATCATAAGTTTTATTTTTTTGTGAAAAAAAAACATCAGTTTTATATGTATTATATCGATTTTACTGACAATTGGGGACTACAAAACGATTACAAATCCCAACGTTGTTATTTATGCCGTCAAACTAAATCATAAAAGAGACACGCTTTTGGTACAATGTTGACTTGAATTAACAATTTTAACACTTTTGATTAAATTAAATTTTATTCTTTCTCGAATAATACAACTTCCCTAAAACACAAATACATCGAACGTAATTGAAACTAACCTTATTATACAAAAAACGTTCTGCACTAAAAATAGTCACAATGAACTGGTTTTTTGTACAGTTTGCTTTATCACTTATTATATGGGAAAGTTTCTAATTGAGCATTTTCCCCAAAAAAATCGGCAATGTAAGTCGACTGGCTACAACAATTGTACAGGATTCTCATGAGACATCTCATGTATTAATATTACGAACAGTTAAATAACAATATCTATAAGAAATAATTTAAAAAACCAATCACAATACCTTTGTAATTATTTTTGTTGTATGGTTGTGAATACTTTTGAAATAAAAAAACATACACAGCAAGTCTGAAATCCATGTTTTAGATTGGATAGTCAATTTACCGCAATTCGACCGTAAATAAAAATTATTTAAATCTAAAATGTTAAATTTAAAATTAAACAATTAATTCGTCTTTCCCGTTCTGTTTTTGCCAATGCACCTTTCGGATTATTGTTCTTTTTATTGCAAATGTACCTTAGGGACTTTTCATAAATATTCACATCCAAAAACATCGTCATCGTCTTTTGATTATCCGAACAGTTGATCGTTATCATCCTCGTTGCCTAAATCTCGGGATCTACAAACGTGTACCGCAACAAATCCACATTTAACTTTGCACAATTTGTATTGATAAAAATATATCTTTATTTATTATTTTCATAGAATTAATACGCTGAGAATAAAAAGGACTTACAAATCAAAACAACTTAGGAAAAATACTGAAAGAAGGCCACACCTTTTCCCACATGTCTTCAACTTTATTTTGAAGTTTTCTTTATAACGTTGCTATGAAACACAATGTGAATAATATAATTTTAGTCGTTAAATTTCGGTGGCAGAAATGAAATATTGGCTAATAAATTACCAACAAAAAATTGCACTGGTTAAACCTTAACATTAAAATGTGGACACAAGAGGAAATTTTTATGACCAAATTATTGTGTCACTTGGCTACTGAGTTGTGTCCCGTTACACGAAGCCATATACTAGATAAAAATTAATATTAACGTAAAAAGGAGTAATAGTATTCGAGTGGACAAAAAATATGTGTGTGGTTTTCTTGATATCTTTTACGTTAGTGATGTATTATGTTATTGTACTTTTATGGCATGACAAGTGGATTAAAGGAAACCTCATGTCTTCCCAACCAAGCTGCCACTTTGGTGCAGTACGTCCGACTGACTGCATAAAATACGTTTAAAAGTAAAAATAAATAAAGCTCTTTGAACCTTCTAACCGTACTTTGTTTATGCAAAAGTAATGCGGACGTCGTCTCGTTCTGCTGATACAAGATAAAAAATCTGGTGACTCATGAATATTTTCTCATTTTGGTGCTAATTGTTTTTTGTTCTTATGCAAGATCATCTTTGTTCACTTATTTAAGCTACAAAGGTATGACCAAAGTGAAGAGTCACATTTGAGTATGAGTTCGAGCATCCATTAAGTATGATATTTACAGTAAACTTGTTTGCTATTCTCATTGCGCCATTCATTTATTTAACGTAATGGTTTTAATTTGACGGAATTGGAATGTGTCGAATGCAATTGGAATTCTTATAATAACACATGTTTACTGTTAGCATTGTTGGGATTATAATTTTTTATCTCGTTCTTCAGTATTATGCATAGCTTTATAAATAATTTACATGTAATGTTCATACACTAACAAAATTAGGGCACTTGGAAAATATATACAATAGTGATAAGATTATGGATGAAATAATAATATTTTTTTAATATTTCATGGAGTAAATTTTTGAAAGCAGAATGAAAAATTAACAAAGTGATTGTTCACGACAAGCAACATGTTGTACGATATACATGATGCTGAGGTGTAAAGGAAATGGGAAAGAAACGGAAGCTGTGTTTCACCACATAGAGGCTAGAGGAAGATTTTGTGTACGTTTTATTGTATTTATTAAACTATATAATGTATTTTAAACACAGTTACGCATATTTCAGCTTACTTAAAACAAAAATATTCCACCTGCAAGAATGGTTTCTCAAAACTTGGTGTCAACTTCAATTATGCATTTTGACAAGAAGATGCTCCAAAGTCTGATAAATTTATTCTGTAAAATTTCATCATCAATGAATATTTATTTGTTTGTTGTTTATCTTTTGTTGTATTTACTACTGACTTCCTTGACTTAGTCCGCTTCAAAATAAAAAAAACGTCAGTGGCTTTTTGTAGTTGAAACGATCGGAGCCATTGAGGCCAACTACTGCTTTTGCAATTACTGAGAGCCAATTTTATAAGAAACGAGAATGTTTTTATTGTGGTTGTTCTATAGATATATTTTTGTTCTTATATTTTACATGAGTTGCACTGTGCAATTAAATTAAAGATATTTGTTTCAATGGGAGCTGTATAGAACTTAAATATTTAAGTTGTTAAACAGTTTGCATGTTGTTTTTATTTAATAGACTTTACATCATCAAGAGATTATATACATTGTGAACTTGTTCAGTTATTATACTAAAGTCAAACATTAAAAAATAAGAATACTTTTCTCTGTGGTCTTCTCTCTTCTCTTGGTTATGGATAATTTTAACAATATATATCTTTTTTGGACTTAAATTTGAGATAATCATAGGAATTGATGACAACACTAGTTCTTTCCTAAACTATTATCATTTTGTAAAAAAGCATTAAAGTGTATCGGTATGAGGACAAAACGAACGAGTTACATTTGCATTCGTTTTGTAATATAAACAGCTTTATCAGAACGTTCATTTAAGCGCACAAAGTCATAGAACAGAAAATATTTTGGATCGAACTTCTCTCAGATCCATTGTATTAAAAACAAAATCTTATAAATCGGTTAGTTACAAAACCGTTTTGCATTATCTAATCCACTTTACAATTTAAATTTTAAATCTACAGAACCGAAAAAAATGCTATTCAAAACTACTCGATCCATAATAATATCCACTTTGCATTTACTGACAATGAATAAAGTCTTGCTAGAGACCAATTTTTGTCACACATTTAGTAATATTTTTATGCTATCACATTACATTTGAGATAGTTTCATAATGAATACTTTGGTCATCATGAATTTGTGAACCCAAACTAATTACAACGCGATATTTTATACATTTTATTGTTGAATAAGACAGTACTGTAATTTTGTCATTGATTTTTAGCGAAAACCTAAATACATTTTTGCATGTTATAATAATAGTTAAGCTAAAAACCTTGATGTTAAATTTCCGATGAACGTAACATGTAGCAATACACTGTGTACATCGATTGGAAAACAATACGGTATCATTTAATTTTATCAATGCAGAAACTACTTGTGTTGCATTTAATTGAAAAAAAACAACAATCAGTGCTATTTCGAATTTATACTGAATTTTGAATGCTTATTGACTTTTTCTTTTAAACAATATTTCAACAGTAAAATACAAATTCGCACACCTTGAATGACAGCCAACTGTCAAAAACGTTTCAATTTTCCTTACTAAAATACCAAAGAGAAATACTAAAGTTTTTATTAATATTTCAATACAAAGTTTTCAGTCCGAAGTTTTGGTACGGATGTTCGATCTTCTTTTAGTTCCCTTGAACAAATACTAATATATTATACCAAAATCGAAAGATTTTTTAAAATTTATAAACAATTTAAACATGCCAGATTTTATTTCAGCTAAGAGGCAACTACATCGTGCCACTTAACAGTTCAATGCACGAAACTGTAAGTCCATTATAAAATCTTTAAAAAATCAAGCCTTAACCAATCGCCTAAAATATTATTACGAGCACTTATCCTACCAACATTTTACATATCCTGTCTGCATGATTTACCACCATAAATTTTCAATGACGTTTCTAATTTAACAAAATAAATAAATATCTTGTGTATAAATAGAGATGAGTCCCACAACTTGCTGCGACACATTGTGCTTTATTAACACATACTTCTCTTTTCATTGGATGATGACTTTAGGCTGGATGGTTTTGTCGTCATCTGAAAAAAAGACATGTGAGAACAACTTTTTAACTGCTTGATCTGACAAGTATTTCCTGCAAAATAAAAAAACTTACCTTTAAAGGAAAAGAAACTATTCTGGGCATATTGGTTATATTATTTACAATATTTTCTAACCCCGTCCAATTCCGTCACTAGCATCCTAACTTTTATATTCACATTAACTTTTTTCATTTCCGGCAATCACCAACCTGATAAAGTATTTGTTATTGCTTTAAATTTACAATCAAACAAATTGTAATTACATTTGTAACTTGATAGCCTGCTAATTCATTTTAAAAAAATAATGAAATAAAGAATAAGGTAAAATATTTTTTTTATCATATGTTTACCTGTTTTCTATGAATCATGTCACTAACTCAATTTGAAAAATACTACAGTAAATATATAACTTATTGGTCCTGATGATACTCAATTAACAAAATTGAAACTTTTTACTATTAACTACGTACTACATTTATAGAGGAGAGGATGGTGAATCGTTTTTAGATGTTGTTTCATCATCTCTTCAGATGAATAGAAAAGTGGGAAAAGACAGAGCCAAATCATGCCATACCACCAAATGGAAATACACTAGTAGCTATTTTTAGACTACAAACCAACAAGCTACACAAGTGAAGCTTCATCATTGCCAAAATATTCAAACTCTCTGTTTTTTATTATTTTTAAATGAGTTCAAGTAAAATACAACATCAAGACAGCAGAGAAATTTGCTTCGTGGAATGTATTTCAAATGCAGCTTTTCTCTATCTCCACTAGTCGGAATACAATTTTGGCTCTTGTTTTATGGTATAGTACATATTCTTCGTATCAAAAGATTGTTGATCGAAAATTTCATGATTTTCTTATCTAGTAATTTTTGAATAGTTTATATGCAAACATTTAAGTATTGTTTGAAAAATACGACGTCAAATATGAACGTATCCTTTGGGTCTGCCTGTAAAAAATAGGCTGATGAACTTCAGCTTTTTCTTTAAGCTTTATCATTTTATGAAGAATTTGAGCAAAATACAGAAAGTTGGCACTATTTGTTTTGATGTTTGAGTCAGTACTCTTTTGGAACACTTCCAACGGTACTTTTTAAAGAAATGTAAGTTTTTTTTAGAAATGGAAATCTTTTGCCTTTTTGTAAAAGAAGTGCTCGAAGGTCCGATAATTTTATGTATTCACAAAGTGGTGAAAGTGAGCTTGTTTATGCGTTGTTATGAAAATTCATAAATAAATTCATAACGGTTGTATACTTTGAGTGTCCAGATGAACACGTTTCGTTGCTTTAATTGAACTAATGCGTTTTTAAATTGCTACGCAAATTTCAGCTGACAAGAAACACAGGTATACTGTGAGTAGCGTGAAGCAAAACGAAATGTATTTATCAAACAGTCCTAGAATATGCTAGAATAGCTATCTTTTATCACAGTTTTACTAAATTTATTACAAAATGCTGTAGCCCATTTCACTACTTTGCCAAAAATTGTATAGTGCAATGTAAAATGTCGTTCATGGCAAAACCAATAAAGGTACAAAACCATGACAGCTAAAACTCATAAAAAGGACATTGGTTTTGAGGTGTTCGGGTGTGTCATAAATTAGGAAAGCATACAAAAGAACGAAACGTAGACAAATATTGACAAATTCGGAAATAAGTGTCAATAATGTGTGCAAAAAATATTAAAACGGTAGATAAAGATGACTGACTGCGGTTGCGATACCAAATCCTTAATTTTCTTAGAAGAAAGTTGCTTGTAATGAGGAGCGTTTTAAATAAATAATAAATAGATGCTAATAAATAGTAAAAAATAATAAAGAAAAACGTCTATATATTTGACTTGGTGTTTGACCAACATTTAGAATACAATTTATTCAATTCATGAGAATTTATTGGGTTATAAATGAATACATTAAAATACACTCATCTCTTGCTCCGTCAACGTCACATTATTTCCGAACAATGGGCGGTAACGAAGAATCATATTTTTACATACCGTTTTTGCAAGGACACTTTTTAATTGCTTCGCAAAATTTAACTATTCAAAATAATTGCTAAATAAAATAAAAAAGGAAAATGCAGCATAAATTCAAATATCATAGTAGAACTACGTATACGTACAGAATTTATTGTTTACACTATGAAAAAATAACACACATAAATTTATATAACTTTTTTTGAACGAACGGAATAAAAAATAACTTATTTTACATGTACCAATAGTATAAATAGATTTAAATTGTAGTAAGAAAGAAGTTTTAATTCCATTGTACATCAAGGAACATAGCACTTCATTTTTATTAAATATTTACAGACAAAATTATGAAATACAATCAAATTACAATTTTGTAATACATTTAAAAAATAGAATATTTCAGGCTATTGATAGTTCGCATTTTTTTTTAAATATAACTTTATATCTTCAAGACCAATAAATTTTTTATTTTGGGTCCAATTTGTGGTTATTACTAATGCAATTCGCGTCAGAACATCGCCATGTATCATAATTGATTCAAAAAAATTAGCTCAAACAACGGACAAAATTGCAACTGTATTTGTAACTGAAAAGCATCCCATGTTGAGTTTTTAAAAATGGCATACATAATATTTTCACGCAATTATGTTTTTAGTCCAATATAAAAGCAAATATAAGTTAAAAGAAAGCTTGTTTTCAAGTCAAGCAAGATGTCTTATCAAAACGATTGGCAGTGTAGAAAATTGCCAAATATTTTTAGTTAGTACGTTAAAACAACAACATCTACATTGTGTTGTCATTTTTATGGAAAAGTATAAATGAGTAAATTTTCAGTGTCTATTCTGCTGGCTTTCTGCAAACAATTCGCAACTTCAAAAAATTTGACTTCATTTAGAACATTTATTATTATTATTTAGATCCTGAATGTAATATCAAAAACGCATTCAAAGCAATCGTTAAGTGAATTCAAATACTGTCTTATGACAAAATAATATATTGAATGGAAACTTTAAAGTCGCTTCATTCGTGTTGCTAATTTTTTTAAATATAAATATTTAGTTTTAAAACGTTAACTCTTAATGTATCTTTTTAGTGATTTTGAACATATTTAGGAACTAAAACATCCTACCGCATAAACACAAGAATTTACATAGGAATACTTATTTATTTTGGTAACAATTAATACAATAATATGTTCGAGAAACTTGGTATTAATAAAATAAAGTCGGCGAAGTATGCTCGCTGTTTTTTAACACAAGTACAAGAATAACCAACGCACTTTGTAAAGTTCATTCAGAATTCCTGGCGTATGTTTATAGTGTGTATGTAAACGATTTTCTAATAACAATTAAGTAAACGAATGTTCTCACCGACTTTTATAAATTCTTGAATTAATTTTCTCGCTGCTTAAATTAATAATTTGTGCAAATGAAGCAACTGTTTTGCAGTAATTTACGTTGAAGTAAATATACATAACTTTATATCACTGGAAGCTTAGTATTCCAGGTAGATTCTTTCAGAGACAAATACGTAAATAGTATTAAACGGTTATGAATAGCATACATTTGTATTCATTTTGGTATAAACAATAAAATAGTCGGCCTGAAAAGACCAAAGAACCACATCGAAATTTTTATTAGTTTACTCCTACAACCTATAGAATCTTATAATTCAATATTTTCGTCGAGAAAAGTCAACACTTCCAATTTACTCTTTGATGTGAAACCCTCTTAAAGTCATATTACAAAGTCAAACGGTTAATATTTTATGTGCAGTCGTTGAAATAAATATTTGCAATTTTAGTAAGAGTACAACTTTAAGCCAACAGCAGTTTGAATGGATTTCTTTGGAAAAAACCCAAGTAGCAATTTGATCCTTCTGCTATTAAATTTATTTTTAGTAATTGGAATATTTGTGGCAATGGCAATAGCAACATTGTATTGTCATTTTGGACTATCGCGAAATAAGCATCTTACTTCTTACACTTTCAATTGATATAGTTCATATACGAATAGTTTACATTGATAATTGAAACAACTATTGATAGATGGATTTTTAATGCTGGAATTCGGTTAATCAGTTATTTTGTACTACATTTTGCTCAATAAACTATTTACGGGAACACATTGATGTACTTATAAAAATATTAGCAACTTTAATTATTAAAGTTTAAAAATTCTCATTTTTTCGCTCAAAAAATTATGAATGCCTCAAAAACGAATTACGGATGATAAAGCCTTTGTTTTTCAGTTACTCTGTTCAAAATTTTACTCGTATCACAATTGGCAGCTATACGTTCCAGATAGTTTCGTTCAGAGTCAAGAGTTATAAAACGTTAAATACATGGTTTTCAACGATGCTTTGAAGAAAAACTTTAAATAGGATCCAACCAATATTTTATTCGTGATCCTACTTTATTTCGGTTATGAGTCGGCCGTGCTCTTGCTCAAATTTACAATTGAAATTTCCTATGTATCTGTATCGAATTAATAAATTTAGAAACCTCCAATAGTATGTATGCAAAATTGCAACAGTATATTTCAGTGAAAATAGTATACACTAACAAATAGTTTTAGTTAGATAGAAAAATGCTAATAGGGTATTGTTCACATTGTAAAATGTCGTTTCAGAAACTGTTGTTCAAGTACAGATAGGTTAAACATACCTTTCAAATATATTTTTATCATTCTTTGACAAAAGAAAGCGCTTTGCTCAAAAAAATCTATATTACCTTTACTTATGCTTGATAAGTACTCACTCTTACAATAATATAGTGTTTCACTCAAGAATCAGTATACATTACACAAATACATTTTTGTGTAAACAATACTTTTTAAGAATAAAATTTTATAAAGCTATTTCACATTTAAAATCACCATGGAGCCTAGTCGCTTTTCTAACTTCTTTCTTAAACGAATACTTCCGGTGTACTAATTGTAGGTTTAATTATGCATTGAATTTAAACGCGATAGACGAATTCTGCGTGAAATATATAAAAACAGCTTCGTTCTGTAAAATATTTGTATAAAACCGTCTTTTTGAGTCAGTAGCACGCATCTCAAAGTTAATTAGCTACAGTGCTTTCACTCAGTTTGATTTTTATCAGATTCCAGGTTAAATGTCATCCCACCATATAAAACACTAATTTGTGAATTCTGCATACAAACGCCTGTTATATGATTATAAATTCGGAGTTATCGAGTTCGAATAATAGTATCTACATTGTATTGTTATTGATTAAATAGAGAAATGTTCATATTGTTTGCTATCTGATCAAGTCATTTTAGCATTTCAGTAAAGATAATCATAATTTTGGAGGACAGCTTCAAGAAAATCTTATTGTGACGGTTATTCTGAGATATTCAGGGGCCACTTGCTAATATTTGTTTTAAATTATACAATTAGTCATCTTGTAGCATTTGAAATTATGGCAAACAATATTGCAATAACAATATCTACATTGTATACAGGATATTTGATATGCTGGATTTTTTACTTTAATGTCTTCACATTTAATTTCAGGCTACCAAATAAATCTCAATCAAAACATTCAATTGTGTAGGCTATAATATTTATACTCCGTTTTAATGCAGCCCACATCAAGCAAATTCTTTGATCCAATTGTCCTACAAATAACATCCGATGTAGAACCTTGCCACCGTTTCAAAATTTATATATAAAAGGGAATATTGTAGCATTTCCACACAAAACGCATCTTGAAACATCAGCCTTTTTGCGTGTTTCTGAACTTTGGAATGCTTGACACAATACAATAATTGTTTGCGATGCTAATCGTAGCTATAATTTATTTGCTTAAATAACAATAATGTTTTAAGACATTGTGATTTACAATTTACATTTCATGTCCAGGCTTCACTTTTACAAACTGTTAATGTCTAAAAATTTACTTGGAATTGATTAGGAATAAACTTAATGGAAAACAATTATCTTTTCCCCCTGCATCTAGTAAAAGTTTGTAAATG
>JAQFZH010000654.1:0-29058 GCA_034695485.1 Entomobrya nivalis | reverse complement strand
AGGCGTGGCTACAATGATACCAAGTTTTTCAAATTTCTCCCATTTCATCTGTGGGTCTATTTGATGTAAGTCTATGGGTTTAATGGGAAAATAATGTAAATGGGTAATTGTTACTATGCAGTTTTTGTGGTATTTGTGCATTTTCCTTTTCTGTATAGATAAGCATGGGTGGTGGTGGGTGATAATAATTAGTTAGTGGAGAGGTGCATTTTTGTTTGAAGAAAAAATTATGGGTGCATTCATACAAATAAAAGCATAAAAAAATATTAATTAATTTGTAATTTAAAAATAATTGTGCAGCAATGTAGTTTAATTGATTATTTATTTTAAAAGGATTTATTTTTTTGGAAATTGAAAGAAAACAATTTATGGACACATTTAACATGAACAGCCCCTTAATTAAAATGAGCTCTTTGCTTTGATGGCTATGAGCTATTGAGTTGCAGTTCATAATATAAGTTTTGGACTTGGAGTAAAATAATATTGTTCCCAATTTTAAATAAACCCGCTATAAAGAGCGATCATAACGAAGTAGCTGAAAACAATGGGACTTATAGCTACTCTTGATATTGCTAGTGAAAAGGGCTTTCGAATGATATGTCACATGACATATATTTGAAATTGTCAACTTTGACCCCAATTCCTGACCTTCATTTTGACCTAAAGTGACAAATGATTCATAAGCTTCTTAATAAGAGCTTTCGATTGAGCTATTCAAATGCACACTATGTACAATGTGAAAATTTTCGAATTTGACCTTTGACCTTAATGTTTGACCTAGGGGCCTGAAATTCAATAGGGTTTCTTGTCCTTGACCATGGTTGTCTTCCTGCCAAATTTGTGCGAAATCGGTCAACGTGTTCTTGAGTTGCCTTGGTAACAGCAGACAGAAGGACGGACAGACAGACAAACATGATGAAGTCAATGCTCGCTTTCAGCTCTGTAATAAAGTATTATTATTATTGCAAATCGGCATCGTTTCCAATAACATTCAGTGATTATCAATTTTTAATGTCTACATTTTTTGCTAAGCAATATCCTTTTATGGCACAAGATTTAAATTTTTATTAGGTGAGGTTTTTTTTACCTGAAAATACTCTGACATTGCATTCTTGTGAAATATATCGATTAGCTCGTATTATTATGTGTCAATCAGTCTTGTGAGTTGTATAAAGGTGTAAGATTTTTATACAGGTATGGGCAATCATCCTTTATTCAATATTGATTCCATTTTATTAAATGCCAGAATGGTAAAGATCGATGGATGATAGGGAAAGAAATGTCTGTCTGTCTGTCCGTCTGTCTTTATGACCCATATTTTCCAAACAGTTCAACCGATTGACTTGAAATTTGGTATGAACACTTTATGGTTTGGTATGGTATGCTAAATGGGACCTAGCCTATTTATTGTGGGCAATATTGATTTAACGGTACGGGAATACCGGCCAATTAACTGTTACGTGGTTTTTAAATGGAGAAAATATTTTATTAAAGTAATCGATAGATTAAGGTATTGTTATCAGACTGTCATAGGACCAAAGGCTAAAACCCAATAGTTTATTACGCAGCTGAAGCGAGGCTCAACAAATATTGCCTTTATCATGTTTGTCTGTCCGACCGTCTGTCTGTCACCACGATACTTTAAGAACTAGTGGACGGATTCCACTTAAATTTGGCATGTAGGTCACTATAACCAGGGGCAAAAACCCTATTGATTTCCAGCCCCATAGGTCAAACCCTAAGGTCAAAGGTCAAATTCGAAAATTTTCACATTGCACATAGTGTGCATTTGAATAGCTCAATCGAAAGCTCTTATTGAGTAGATTATGAAATCATATGTCGCTTAAGGTCTGGGTGACCTCAGAGGGTCAAAAATTGGGTTCAAAATTTACAACTTGAAAGATATGTCATGTGACATATGATACGAAAGCATTGTTTCAGCTACGTCGTTATGATCGCTTTTACAGCGGGTTTATTATAAGTGGCATATTATATTAAACTTTTATTTAATAGTGGCCTATTTAATTTTTCCAAATGATCAACTTGTCATTTTGAATATAGCCGGTACTTTTTTACAACACGTGTACCTGTTCTTTTTTTATTTGGAATACACGTGTAAACTGCAAACTGTCCAGACGTCCAGTTCATTCACCAGCAAAAAAAAATAAAGTTGATCTAGATTCTCAATATATTATTCTCATTGTAAACTTGTCATTCTCACTATTCTTGTTTCTTGGGAGTGTACGTGACTTCTTTTATTTTCTTGTTCCATCTACTCCACAATTAACACATAAAAAGGTGCAAACTTTATCACTTTTTTGTCACCTCAGAACTAAAGTAGAGTCAGTCAGACAAGCATATATTCTTCGACTCCAAATTGCGAAACTCTTTCTATTCAATAAAATCGAGAGAAAAATTTGCCCGTGTAATTTTAATGAGAATATTATTAATTCTGAATAAAAATAAGGAAAAAAAATAGTATAATTTTATTGAAATTTATAGCCAAATTTTATAATTGGTCAATTTCAATAAGGATATTTTTGCGGCTTTAAGATTTCTATTTTTATTTATGTCAATTATTTTGGCTTTTTAACTACGTGAGCATCAGGTGCCACAATAATTTTTCAAGGAAATTGACAATATACTTTACAGGATGTTTAACAATAAAAGAAGTACCTATAAAAATAACGGTTAGTGTGAGAACTAAGTAATGATATAACGTATGTATCCCATTATTATTGTGTACATAACCGTATTACAAGTTACTGCACAAACATAGCCGCATTACTGCAAGAAAAATATAAGATATAAAAAGAAAACGGAATTATTACCAACTGCATTCAATAATCTAATTCTCATGCAAGTTAAACGTCGATATACTCTGTCAACCAACTTGTTACAAAAGTATTTCAAAGTCAAAAATTCTCAAAAAGGACATTCAAAGTGAACTTGAAAAAATGAACTCAAATACACCAAAAAAGGACTCCACGAAGACTGCAGGTAATAAAAACTTTTAATTAATTAACATTTAAAATTGTAATAAAAAAATTAAGAAAGTACTACCCTCCAGCCAGCTCAGCTGAAAAAAATTTACCCAAAGTGTAACTTTTTACCCGGGGAAAAACGATATAACCCAACCCACCCGGGTAGATTGGTTTTATGTGTAAATTTAAGTGCATTTGAGTATCTAATTGTCCCGCCATTATATCTGTGGCATAGCTCTGAGTTTTTATGTGGGCATAGATTTTTAACGGTTAACCCATTGAAACCCATACCCACTTGAAATCTAATGGAACTCGGTTTTGGGTTTAAATTAACTTACCATGGGAACATATATACACCAATAATTACTATATAAAGTACGCCAAATTCAAATTGTAAAGGAAGAATATTACCCAGCTTGTTATAACCCGGTATTTGTTTTAACCCAATTAAACCCAAAACCCGCGGTAATTTAAAAAATTTAAACCCACGGGTTTAGCCATGCCTGCATTATAACCTCTCTGACATATACGCAAGTTAAGGTTTAAAAAACATTTTACTCGTTTCGTAAAGGATGGAGTGGGTTGGGTAAAACCCATGGGTTATATTTCCCGAGATTAAACCTTGGACGCAAACCCTGTTTTTTTACTTCCTGCTTTCCAAATGGCATTTATTTTAGTTCCCTGGTAAATACGATATACTTTTGAATGATTTTTTGTTTAATTCTAGCTCTCTACAGTTTATACTCGTACATGAACCACCGCCCCTCAAAAATCTACCTCAACCCCCTCGACAAAATCCTTCAAAACGGCCTAACCTATCTCGAATCCTCTTACACACTCCACTACGGTTGGATACCCGAAACCTGCAATTATGAATCCCTGGAACAAAGCCAACCCTCCGTCCCAATCCTCTTTGATACACCCGTTATCCTAGACACCTTATCAGACGCAGGTATCTCTCTCTCCAAATCCACCACACAAAGCGCCATCTCTTGGATAATGGAAAACCAAATAAAAGATCAAAAAGTCTGGAATTTCTTTAGTCGCGACTTTTACGTAATTCCCCACGAACCGGACACAACATCAAACGTGATCTGTTGCCTTTACGGCTTAAATATCCTTTCAAAAGAGGAAGCTGTAAAATTAGCGGGAAATATGATACCGAAAATGTGGTTCCATGAAGACGATGGCACTATGGACGTTTATTATAAACAGGACTGTTCGTATGTCTGGCCGAAATGGACGCCAAGAAAACGAATAGACGCTGGGGTTATCGCAAATGTAATGTATTGTTTGGGAAGATTGGATATGGTGGATATTTTAAATGGACCGAAATTTGACCCATGTATTAATGTGCTAAATGAGGTGTTAGATGATATGTTAATTGGGAAGAAAAACGGGTATTTGAAGAATTATGAGGATTTTGATGTAGCGCTGCTGTTGATTAGTAGAATGGTGAGGTATTCGGATAAAGCGAAATTGTTATTCGGAGATAAAATTGTAAAATTGGTAAAAGATCGATTTGGATTCGATAAAATAGCTATACATTTGGGATGTAGGATTTTGGCGGCGTTTAATTTGGGAATGGTGGAAATTTATGAGGATTTGGTTTTAAGAGAAGCGAGGTTGTTAGTTGAGTTGAGGGAGAAGGATTTTAGTGGGTGGCCGAAGTGGGCTTTTTATAGTGCTCATGGAAAGGTGTATTTTGGGAGTAAAGCGGTTACGACAGCGTTTGCAGTGGCGGCGTTGGAATTGGTGAAGAAATTTGTGCCGAGATTTACACAGGTTGATGGGGAAATAGAAAATGTGGAAATGGTTAAAGGGGAAATTATAAACGGGAAACATGGTGAAATTTTGAGAGGTTTGGAGAATTTGTCTGAAGATAAGTTAGTCTACAAGCTTATTTGATGTATTAATTACTTTTCATATGAAGTGCTGTATACATGGGAAAAAAAATTAATATTGTAATTAAATTTACAAGCTTTGCTGGAAATTTAACAAAAATGTTATTAAATGTAAAATTATTTTGCGGCTTAGAAATAAGCAAAATTTTATCAAATCAATAAAATAAATAATTATTTTGTGCAAATCGAAACATTGAACCGATAAAAAACCGAAATATAAAAATGCGATTAAATTTATTATGTACACGTAATCTGTCCATTATAGATGTAAGGAGTTACGTTATTACGTAGCTGAAAGCTAAGTTAAGCTAGTACTGATTTTATCATATTTCTCGGTCCGTCCGTCTGTCGGCACGATTACTCAAGAACGCGTTGACCTATTTCGTTCAAATTTCTATGTAGGTCACTATGGTTAAGGGCAAGAACACTATTAATTTTAAGCCCCTTAGGTCAAACCCCAAGGTCAAAGGTCAAAATCTAAAATTGTCAACGTGATCAAAGTGTACTTTGGAATAGCTCAATCGAAAGCTCTCTTTGAGTAAATTATGAATCATATGTCACTTTAGGTCAAGGTGACATCAAAAGGGTCAAAATTTTGCAACTTCAAATATCTGTCATGTGACATATCATTCCAAAGCGCTTTTCATTAGCAACAACAATGATCATATCTGGCGTCGTTATAAGTCGCACTGTTTCAGCTACGTCGTTATGATCGGCATTACAGCGGGTTAATGTATTAAGGGATATATAAACCGAAACCAGAGGAAATTCCAAACGTTTTAAACTAAATTTACAAAAGTGCTCGATAATTTATTAGGGTGATTAGCAATTTAATATGGGAACTTTTTTGAGTGCATTTAAAATTTCATTGATATTCGTTCGATCTTTTACTGTACAATTTATAGCGTGGGAAATAAAGACATAAGTTCAAACTACGTAAGAGGAAACATTTTTTAAACAAACTTTATTATTTTTCATTGATTAAAAACTTCGTTTAAGGAAAAGTTTATTAAACATTCAATTCAGTAATGAGCTGTTTAATTTAAGTTTACCGATAACGATGTTGTAATGCTGGTTTAATATTAAAATGGAAAAAATCTATTTAAAAATAGAACTAATAATTAATTTTCACAAATGTAATTTGTTCAAAAATCAAATCAATTAATGTTTTTCCTTCTTGGACCTAGAAATATTTATGAGAACTCAGCAATTGCGAAACATTCATTCATATTTTGATTACTGCGACGACACGTGTATTTAATATATTGGTATTTCATGTGGGAATATACTGCAAAGCCAATCGAAATAAAAACGAACGGAACTTTTGGCAAGTACGGTCATTCATTCAAGTTGTCCTCAGGATACAGCGTTACATTTAAACATTCCATAAAGTTTGTTAAATAAGCTATCAGTTTCCATCTAGTTTTTGAAAGAAAAATGGATTTTTGCACGAGCTACATGGAATCATCCAAAGGGCTAGGTAAGGTTTTCGATAAAATTTCAAGCATACGAAATATATTTATTCAAATTTGAACCATCGGTAGAAAAACGTTAAAGTCAACTGTTATATAATTTTTTTAATGAACTTGAAAATTGATGAAACAAATTTCCTAATTCGAATATATCATCTTTCCAAAATATCTTAATTCGAATATATCGTCCTTCCAAAATTTCTTAATTCGAATATATCGTCTTTCCAAAATTCCTTAATTCGAATATATCGTCTTTCCAAAATTCCTTAATTCGAATATATCATCTTTCTAAAATTTCGTAATTTGAATATATCATCTTTCCAAAAAATCCTTATGCGAATATATAATTATTTCAAAAAATTTAATCCGAATATATCATTTTTCCAAAATATTTCATTTGAATATATTTTTTCTAAATATTTAATTCGAACATATTATTTTTACAAAAAAAATATTCGAATATATCATTCTTGCAAAACAAATTCATTCGAATATATCATTTTTTCAAAATATTTCATTTGAATATATTTTTTCTAAATATTTAATTCGAATATATTATTTTTACAAAAAAATATTCGAATATATCATTCTTGCAAAAAAAATCATTCGTATATATCATTTTTCCAAAAAAAATTCATTCGAATTTTCATAAGAAATTTCTAATCATTATTCGAATGAACTTTAAATTTCTAGTAATATTTTATATGTTAAATAATACTTCAAATTTCTTATGAAATTTTCAATTTCTCTTATTTCTCAAATTTTGAAAACTTCTTTGAAAACCTGTGATTTTTAAAACTTCATTTTCTTAGGTTTAACTGGTTTGTCCAAGTTCACAACCGAAAAAACCGGAGAAAACTACCTACATCTTCTGGATCAAATTATTGACCAAGGTACCTCATACCTAGAATGCGTATACACTATAAACAATGACTGGAAACTTGAGGACACCAACTTATCTGAAACCCTGGACCAAAATATACCCAGCTTTTTCCATACAGCTGTAATATTAGACGTCTTATCGGAGTCAGGTGTCTACTTATCACCTGAAATCACTGAACGTGCAGTGAAATGGCTGCAGGACGAAAAAGCCAAATTACTAAGTATTTCGAACAGTTTTGGTAAAACACAGGACACAAGTACATCTGTAAGCGTCATCTGTTGCCTTTATGCCTTAAATGGTATTTCAAAAGAAGAAGCAGCAAATTCAGTAGAAAACCTGGTAGATCAGCTGTGGTTTTTGGAAGATAATGGAACTATGGCTATTAACTCTACAGAAGATTGTTCCCATGTTTGGCCAGAATGGCAAACTAATAAGCGAATAGACATTGGCTTGGCTGCCGACCTCTTATATTGTTTAGGACAGCTGGATTTAAATAACATTTTAAATGGACCGAAATTTGATAACTGTTTTAATATTATAAACGACGTTTTAATTGATATGCTTATTGGGAAGAAATGTGATGAAGAAAGTATTGACCTAACTTTGTTTTTGATTAGTAGGGCGGTACAATATTCAGATAAAGCTAAGATATTATTTGGAACCAAATTGGAGACTTTGGTAAATAGCCGATTTGGGAGGGATAAAATAGCTTTGAATTTAAGTTGGAGGATTTTGGCGGCATTGAATTCGGGATTGGGGGATTTGAATAAGAAATCAGTTTTAAGGGAAGTAAATATGCTAATGACCTTAAGAGATTTGGAGGTAAATAGTTGGCCTAAGTATAACTGTCATGGTAACCAGGGATCAGGGTATTATGGCTCGAAAGCAGAGACAACTGGTTTTGCATTAGCGGCGTTACAGAGATTTAAAAATGTTAATTTCCCGCGTTTTACAGAAGAGAAAATCGAGAATAATCGGAAGGTGAGTAGATAATTGTAATTCGAGGAACTTTAAATGGTTTTGAAGAAACTTTCGTAAAGTGGAAAGACTTTAAAGCTTATATAAAGTGGATTATGTAACATCTATTGTAATAATAATTAAAAATACAGAAATGATATACCCAAAATAAAATGTAGAATGATAGTTCTTAAATTTAAGCTCAAACATTATCCATTAGTTAAAACTTAGACGACTTAAGAAAATAAATAAATAAACAATTGATTTTTCTTAAGTAACCACTTAACAGTTTTTATCAATGCTTTCCAATAATTTTACCCTTTAAACATAGTTACCTATGTTATATTTACATTTAAATACATGGAAATTGGCCTATTAATACCTTAATAAAATCTTTTGGAATTATCAATGCAAACTCTTTAAGAGTTATGTATAAGATTTGCATCGGCAATAAAATCCTTTGCTATTAAACAAACATGTTAAGCACCAAAATCGTAAAATTCCTTAAAGTCATATCATTTCTGACAAAAATTGCTGGTCATTGAAAAACATACTGGTTTTTACGTCTTTCCAATAACTAGCCAATTTTTTAAAAATCCGAATACGTTTTTAAATGCCTATTTTCTCAAATAATAATCCGGCAATATTTGTTTTTGCAACAAAGTGGTACACTAGATGAATGTATTGATAATTTGCAAAACATTAGCCAAAATAATAAAAGTTACCGTTAACGCTGTTAAACGTGTAGCTCCTTACGTTTTCAATGCGTCGTGTAAAACAGGCGTCACAGCATCAAAATGCTATGTCCATTTAAATTGTGGAAAACGTCTGCATTTTTAATAATAATTGGCTGCTAATATAAGTATTGACTGATGATGAAAATATAACCTGAACCTGAAATCATAAATCAGTGGCTTCAAAGAACCGACCATTAACAATAAATGTCTTATTACCGCAAATTGTACAACATTTCTGCTCATTAGCACTCCAATTAAGATAATTATGGGAACTAAATTATTAAACGAAAATATCATAACATGTTTTACAACACAGTTCTGCATCAAATAGCCAATTTAACCAATTTCTGATACACGTTTGTGGAGTATTGTTCCAAAAAATACTTTAGAGTTTATTTGTTCAACATAATCAGATATGGAATTAGAAAAGACTGCAGGTAACACAAATATAAACTATTAAATAGATTCAATATTTTTTAAAAAACGCTAATTTACTTTTCGAACTTAAGGTAAAAAATCTGTTTATTTTTTCCTTAGGCCTATACGAATTACACTCGTACATGGCTCGACGAATCCAAAACAAATATCCCCATTTACTAGATCAATTCATCCAAAACGAAATATCCTACCTAGAAAACACATATACATTACACTATGGCTGGATACCCGAAACAAGCTCATTCGAAAACCTGGACAAAAGCAAACCAAGCGTTCCAATCTTATTCGATACAGTCGTTATCTTAGACACCTTAACAGACTCAGGCATCACCCTATCCAAAGAAATAACTGAGTGCGCCATCTCCTGGATAATGGACAACCAAATAAAAGATCAAAAAGTTTGGAACTTTTTTAACCGAGATTTTTATATGATTCCCCATGATACAGATACTACATCAAACGCCATCTGTTGCCTTTACGGCTTAAATGTAATTTCAAAAGAGGAAGCTGTAAAATTAGCGGGAAATATGATACCGAAAATGTGGTTTCATGGAGACGATGGCACTATGGACGTTTATTATAAACAGGACTGTGGGTACGTCTGGCCGAAATGGACGCCAAGAAAACGAATAGACGCTGGGGTTATCGCAAACGTGTTGTATTGTTTGGGAAGATTGGAAATGAGTGAGATTTTAAATGGATCTAAATTCGATCCGTGTTTTAATGTAATAACCCAAGTTTTAGATGATATGTTAATTGGGAAGAAAAATGGATACTTAAAGAATTATGAGGATTTTGATATAGCATTATTTTTATTTAGTAGGGTGGTTAGATATTCGGATAAAGCCAAGTATTTATTTGGGAGTGAAATTGAGACATTGGTTAAAGGGAGATTTGGACGGGATAAAATAGCTATACATTTAAGTTGTAGGATATTGGCGGCGTTTAATTTGGATTTAGTTGATAAATTTGAAGAATTGGTTGTTAAGGAGGCAAAACTTTTAGTTCAGTTAAGAGATAGGGAAAATGGTGGTTGGCCGAAATGGGCATTTTATAGTGCTCATGGAAGAGTTTATTTTGGTAGTAAAGCAGTAACAACTGCTTTAGCAGTGGCGGCATTAGAGAAAATTAAAAGGAAATTTCCTCGTTTTCCTTTAGACATTAATGAGCAAGTTGGAATTGTTAATGGGCTACATTAGCAATATATTTTATTAGTCAGTGCTTTTCTTACAATTGCTGCTATTTATCTTTTTAAGTTATGTTGCTGTCTGAAAGAATTATTAAATTTTTGCTTTTGAAAATAAATGGATAATATACTTTACTTTATTTTAGTTTAATTAAATATGATGCATACTACATTCGTGAAACTTGAAGAATATCATATTTAAATATTTCTGACTTTATTTCATGATACTTGTAATTATGAGTGTAATTAAAAGCTGTGATTACGTAATTAATAACCATTAGGCCAGAACCTAGGTTTAAAGCTCAAGGCAAGAAATAGTAAACACAATTTGAGTAAAATAGAAGAAAAATGTAAGGAAACTAGAGAAAATATAAGTTGTTAATTAGTAAATATTTAAATAAAGCACTTGTTAATATTTCCCAAGTTTTTTGCACTACGATAAACCGATCATTCAATATTTTAATGTAATAGCTATGCAAAATTCACTAAATGACAAATTCACCGCAAAAATATATCAACTTATTTGTCCACTCATTTTACCAAGTAGCTGAACAGCATAACAAACTAATATATTAATTAGGATTAATTAATCAAAAACAGGAAACCATATTGGGAAACTAAAAATTACAATCGTAATTATTGCAAGATTTTTTTCAGTATAAAACCCAATGCATACTCCACGTCTAAACGTTAGTAATATTCCATAGTGCAAATTGGCATTTTTATCGTTTAAAAAAGTACTAAATCAAAATGATATTTTTTATTACTTTGTTTCTCGTGGGTTGTAATGGTAAGTTTAATTTAAAGAAAATTAAGGTTAATTTTAAATAAAAACGAGTTATATATTACTTTTTTATAGTCGCCTTTGGTACAAAACCCAATGCAACAGTTGAGCTAGCCATAGTTTGCGACCAGGAATTTAGTGAATATTTTCAGTACAATGAAACAAAACTTAGAGAATACTGGGTCACTCGAATGTTTGATGCCAATTTGAAATTCAAAACACTTCCAAGCGTTGACGTACAATTTGTGGTGACGTCACTGACAATCATTAAGGTATATAAACTCATTATATTTAAATGAGTTCATTTAAATACACTTTTGGGTTACATGTGATATGGTAAGTGAAATAGGACATTTGGAAAAATTGTCCGTTAATAATTTTTCAAAAAAGCATACATGCATAAATAAATAAATAAACAACAAATTTTGATCCTTAAATTTGTGACAATGACAAAGAAAAGGGACTATTAGAAAAATTGTCCGTTTGCCATTTTTTGCTAGCTTTCATGGTTTTCCATTACGAAACGAAATGTGTTGACCAAATGCGAATGGTTCCTTTTTCCCTCGCACTATCACTTATTTAAGTTTACCTAAATTTTTTGTAGGACAAAGCCGACCAATCATTTATTGAAGACTCTCGACATTCCAATGGCAAAGTTTCCATAGTGACTGCATTAGAAAAGTTTTCCCAATGGCTTACAGATTCCGAAAAACAGATGGGCTCATCATTTGACTACGGGTTATTAGCTCTGGGAGCTGAAACTAACAGTGCGTTCACTGGTAAAAGCTATGTTGCTGGCGCGTGTAAAACAGACGCGAAAAATCGTAAAATCGGCACTGGCCTCGTACGTCTTGTCAAACAGAACTGGTGGAATAATTGTAACAACTTGGAAGTTGTTTTAGCCATTACGTAAGTTATTTAATATAATTTTCAAATAATGGTTTTTCAGCTCTTTTTTTATTTGGCCTGTTTTTTTATTTTTGTAATTAGTCTTGGAGCTTTTGGTCCTTCAAAGTCGCATACAGACGAGTGTACAACAGATAACTTCATAAAACTAAACCAATGCACTAAAAATCAATATTTCTTTCCAAGTTGCGTTGATAAAGATATTTCAGATTTTGTGAGGAATGCATCATGTCTTCATAGAATAGACGTAAAAAATGCAACAATGTTTAGTAAAAGGGAGCTGCAAATGCAACCACCATCGATTCAAGAACAGTGTGCTATACAAATTAATAATTCGATGGCTTGGGTTAACCAATCGGTAAAATTTAGTATAAAAATTCTTTCTAAAACACAAAAAAATAAACCGGTCTAAAGGTTCCTCATAACACAAATAGGCCTGGTTTATAGTAAAATATTTTTGGATTCAGATTCGATTTGGGTAAATTCTAAATCCTGAGTAAATTTGATATTTTCCCTACTAATTTCTCCGTCTATAGAGTTTTGACCTTATTTTTAGAATTTAATAATAGGTATTAACATATACCCAAATCGAATCTGAATGCAAAAAAATCTTAACTACAAACCAGCCTTCAGTTTTGTACAAATTCGCTTTTAAGCTATAGTAAGTCGACTATAAATGTTTAAACTTTTCACAGGATGAAAATCAGTGTAGCGTTACAAACTGCTATTTGAGGTCTGAAGACGGAACCCTTAACGTTGCTCAAAAGTTATATCCATTTGACAATAGTCCGTGTAACGATAAAAAGGTAAATTCAAGTCTCATGTGTCACCGAAAATGAAAAGGGGACTATCGGTTTGAATTGTCCGTTATCATGCAATCATTGCAACTTACGTGAGTTAAAAAATGTACTACAACTGCGAATAATAAACAACGGACAATTTTTACCCAATGGCCCCTTTTCATTTTCATCGATACATATATCCGTTTTAATTTAAAAAAATGTAAATGATTAAAACAAATGCATTTTTTAGTCATGTTTTCGAGGAAGATGTATACCTAACAGCTATACTCTTGTCAACGTTGCATCATCCAAATGCCTTCAATCCACCAACCTATTTTCCTCGAACGATACAGTCGGTTTAGTATCCTGTTCTGAGGTTTCAAGTCCACTGGATCGCTTTATCGTTACCACTACATCCGGCGGCAAAGAAGTTGCGCTGTTAACTCCGTATTCTACAGAGAATGCTACTGAAAACTCTGACAAATGTTTGACGTACGACGTGACGTCTGCCTCTGAAACGATTGGTTATTCAAAATGTTATCAATTATCCCGTTATATACCAAGTGAGTCTGAATGGGAGCTGCTTTCATTAGAAAATGACAAAAACGAGTTTCTAATAAGGCATAAGTTAACCCAGAAATGTGTAGTAGCTGAAGTGAACCAAAGTAATGTGGTATTGAGTGATTCGTGTGACAAAATTAATAATTTGGCGATATGGAAATTTGATACCATCCATGAAGTTTCTAGGAAGATTTTTCTGAAATATTTTAACGTTTTTCCTACGACAACAACCACAAGTACCACAGTTAGTTCAAATACAAATTCTCTAACAAGCACTGCAAACGTGTTAAGTATTACGATATGTCATATTTTTACAATATTTATCATCGTAAATATTTTTCAACAAAATTATGAATTTTGATTAATCAGAAAAAGAAAAAAATATATGAATTAGATCAGAGTTGTATTAATTTAAAAATATAAAATTCCAAAAGTAAAATCTTGACAATTTCATCATAACAATAAATGTTAATGAAACCAATCTAATTATTTAACTACCAAATAAAATGCAGGTGCGTTCTCACGTTATAAAAAGAGTATACGTATGGTTTTGTTTTAGCGAATTATTACCGCATAACTTTGTGCTTTGTACCAATAAATGATTTCCGGTTATCGTTGAAACAGAGGCACCAATCCAAAAAACTTTATTTGAGCATTAGGTTCCCGACATTTAAAAAACGTTTGGTACTTGAGCAGTTACCGGTGTTTAAATGTGAATAGCCTCCGTCATAAATATAATGCATTTAGTGCAAAGTAAAATAATAAAGGAAACATTGCACCGTAATTGGGTTGATTACACGAATTCTCTCACGGTATGCAAGTCATTAAAGTTTTTATTAGGCTATAACAAAAGTGTGCCTTGTTTGATGTAAAAATTACTGTAAAATAAACTTTAATAAATTCAAAGTTCTGATGAATATATAGCTGTTGTAGGCTTTTCGACTAAGCAATCTAAGGATTTTAGCTTCCTCTTTATTTTCGACTTATTTAACACATGTACATATGTGTCAGAAGGAACACAAATAACGACGCTTAAATGATAAAAACCAATTGTAATGTATTTAATGCAAATATCGGAGAAGTCCAAAGCAAGTTAATAGTCAGTGGTTTTATCTAAAAACGATACAAAACTGTCAATTGCCAATTTTAATTTTCTAAATAAAATCGTTTGAGAATATTAACTCATCGTCAGATTTGTGTTTATAAAGCTTAACATAATGACCATTTTACATCATTAATATTGAAATTGAGTATTTGTGGTAACCAATATCCTGTCAATGAACAGTAATAACATACATAAGTATGTTAAATGCATTCAGAGTACTTATAAAAAATGTAAAAAGACCATTTGCTCTTTCGTATGCTTTATAAAATATCCTCCACAAGTTTAGAGAAACATTTTCTTTTTAAATAATGTATTTTTATAGCATTGGTTTGAGCTTTCTAATGGTGTAGTGGATGAAATTTAATGAAGGATACAATTAACTAACTATGCTCTATCAGTCGATTTTACCGATTAATAAGAGGAAATTCTTATGCGATTCGATTTAGTTGCCGATGAAGTTACCTCTCGAATCAATATGCTTTGGAAACGAAATTTATTGACAATTTTAAAATAAAGCTTCTTTTTATTACATGTTTATATTTTTCAATGACAATTTTAATAATTTTTTAGTTGCGGAAATCCTGATAATTTATCAAATTGTTACTAGATTTTTATTCGATCGATAACAAAATGCAATCCAATGTATAAATACGATGTAATATTTTTAAACGTTATAAATAGTACAATTAAGTCACAGTTCGATCATTTTCAGTCTTAGGTGTAACCATCCAACAATACTAACAAAGTTTTTTTTTCTTATTTTGAAAAATGGCATCTCTTTTGTTTTCGGATTCCCATATAACTCTGTTTTCCCTTATAATGTTGTTTACTTTGTTTTTGATTTGGCTAAAAAATGATAAAGTAAATTTGCCACCTGGTCCGAGACCATTGCCATTAATTGGCAATATACATCAGTTTTATAAAAACCCATACAGAAAATTCATGCAGTGGGCTCAGTTGTACGGTCCAATATTTCTAATTCGGATGGGTCGAGATCGGTAAGATAAAAAAATAAAAAATAAAGTTATAATAATATGTGTATATAACTTAAAAACTGTAACAGAATTAAAGCCAAAATTGATCCCCGTAAATTTTCGTAATGTTTTGATGTATGATTCTTAACATGTCCAGAAATTTTCAATAAAACCACAATCAAAATTTAAATACACAAATTTATCAAAATTACGATATTTAATTTTCAAAATTTATTAAAATTCGAAATTCAACTATCCTAATTGGTGAAAAAAAAAAAAAATAAATGTAATTAAAAAAATATATATAAATTCATAAAAATTCGAAATTCAAACATCCAATTTCATCAAATTTACATCATTTCGTTATCAAAACTCGAAATTTAATTACAGAATTAATCAAAATTACGACGGTAACGTTGAAATATCAAATTATGACAAAAATTGCGTTATTGCTTTATCATTTGACTTAAGTTGAAAAGTAGCTTATTTGTGTCAAAATTACTGGCTTTACTTTTTTCAGGGTTGTGGTTATAAACGATCCAAAATTAGTTAAGAAACTGTTCAGCCACAAGTTTACAACCGGAAGAAGCCTCAACAATCCCGTATCATTTCAAATGACAAAAGGAAGCTATGGCACCTTTAACTCTGTGGGTTCTACTTGGTCCGAACAGCGTATATTCACCTTAAAAACTCTTCGTGGAAACGGATTCAATACATCCGGTATGGAAACTATAATAATGGAAGAAGTCAAAGCTACACTAAATTGGCTAAGTAAAAAGGAGAATACCGCTATATCGGTTACTAGGCTATTTAACGAGCTTTTAGTAAATACACTTTGGAATATAGTGGCTGGCGAACGTCAGAATTGGGAAAATGGAAGTAGTGAAGTGGTTCAATGCATTGAAAAAATGTTGGCTGCGTTTCAAAGAGTTACAACAAATGGTTTAGTTGTGGCGCCATTTTTGAGATTTATTTTTCCTGGGATTTTGGGATGGAATGAGTATGTTAAGTGTACAGAAAATGTACATAATTTTTTTATGGAAGCTGTAAAAAAGCGGAAAATTGAAAATGGGGCTGGGATAAGTAGACGAGGAGATTTTATGGATACCCATTTGACGGAAATTGAGAAAACGAAGGATTCGGGTTCGAGCTTTTTTAAGGACGCGGGCTGTAAGTAAATTACACTTACGAGGAAGCAACTAGGGTAGTAAATCAGCAAGAGTAGTGAAAATGTATAACGAATAGAGCTTTTGCTACTCGGATTACGATTCGCTTAGTCGTTCATAATTTATATAATACGAATAATTGAAAGGCAATATGAACAAAAATAGGGAATCAGCTTTCATTACAAAATGGTGACGTTTGCTCGTTCATTATTAACTCAAATGGTCAGATTTGGAATTTTGAAAGTTGAATTCACAAATAGCTTGCAAAAAACTATTTGTTTGCCATTTTTTCTAGCCAAGCTAATTTATTAACATGCTAACTTTCTCCTAAGAATTTCAAAATATAATACGAATAAAAGTTCTATAAAAGTAAAAATATTAAACTTACTAGGAAATGACCAAGCTAATCAAAATCAGCTTAAGCTGTGAATATTTGTGAAAGAATTTTCAGTTTTGGTACGCTGGCAACATCTTTAGTTACTTTGATAACTCGTATAGTAATAAGTAGAATCGAAATAGATAATTGTTTTGGTATTTTTAATATCTCTGCATGGTTTACTACTTTGGTCGTTTCCTCGTAAGTATTTCATTTTAAATGATCTTTTTTGAAACAACATTTTAACGAAATCGTCATTTTTCAGATAAGAACCTTGTCGTTGGCCTTTTCGACCTATTTTTCGCTGCATCGGAAACCACATCTTTAACTCTTTCATGGGCTTTACTTTACTTAAGTCTTCATCCCGAGATACAAGACAAAGTACACTTAGAAATCGATACCATTATGAAAGAATCCTCTGTCGATTTGGCTCAGCTTTCAGATCGACCTAATATGCCATATTTAGAGGCAGTTATTTTAGAAACGATGAGAAAATCCTCAATTCTTCCTTTAGGTGTACCACATGTTGTTACACAGGACTTTAATTTTAAGGGATATACATTTAAAAAGGATACCTATTTAGTGGCGAATATATTTGGTATTCAAAACGATTCGAAAGTTTGGAACGACCCGGAAAACTTTCGACCATCCCGATTTTTAAATGAAGATGAAAGCAAAGTAATTAGTAATGAGAGTCTAATTCCTTTTTCGGAGGGAAAGCGAAAATGTATTGGAGAAAAATTTGCAAGGGAACAAATGTTTCTTTTCTTGGCTGGGATACTAAAGAAGTTTAGGATTGAACCGGAATATATTCCAAAATCTAAATTTGATCAGATGAAACCAAGTTCTGGAAACTTTTTGTTGTATCCCAAGGCTTTTAAAGTGATTTTGATTCCTAGGGAACCCACTTGTTAGGCTGCTAGGTAAATAAAATGTATTAAACGCGTTATTTGTAGTTTAATTTAGTCTAGAGTCCATGTAAACCATGCAGTATAGATTTAGTTAGAAAATCCTAAACCAGATTCGTTGTAGCGGTACGTACATTTATATTACTAAAGCTATGATTTAAGAAACAATTCCTCTCATATGGAGTAGCACATGTTTGTATATAAAAAATAAAAACTTTAATATTTTTTTCACTTGGAAACTGCCACGAAATATTACACACTTATTGCTTATTTCTCACATTACGTGTAAAATTGGTACTTACGTCAAGTTTAAGGTTTATTACCGTGGGACTATTGATGCCAACATGTTAATATGACAATTTTAGCACAAACCTGTTTCCGCTTTTAGGGCAAATTTCTTTCAATTTGCTGTTCAGTTCTGGGCAAGCGATGACATCATCGTATTAAAATAATTTGAAAGGAATTATTTAGTTTAATTTGAATAAAATAACTTGCTTTATCTCAAAACTCTGAAAAAAATTGATTATCCTGCGTGTTTAATTGTGAACATATTTAAATATATTCATATCCCTCCAACAAATTATATTTTAAAACTATTTGTAAAAAGTTGAGCGACCCTAATTACAAGAAGTGTTAAATTTTGGACCCATAACTTGCTTGCATCAAATTTTATTACTAGTTTTTGAAAATTATTTTCTAACATATTTTCATTTTAGATGTTTTAACTCAAATTGAGGATTATGTGCAACTTTCAACCTAAATATATCAACAAGAAAACGGGCTAGAAACTTTAGTTTTTTCTTAATTTAAAATTAGGTTTACAAAATGATAATATATTTTTTAGCTCAAAAAAAATATTTTTCATAAAATATTACGAAACATATGATGTGGTGTATAAAGCCAAAAATAAATCACATGGCATTTTAACAATTTACATCGAGTATTTATACTAAGGCGCTGCGAAGAGCTTTAATTAGAAAAAATATATATTTGTATTTGACTTTTAGGTCTTCTCAAATCAGTTATTATTGTAAATTAGTTGTTAAATGTGTCTTCGCTTGTAACAAAAAATTGTAGTCTGTATAATCAAAGAATCTAAAACGTTTACTTATGGACCATTTACTTAACATAAAAACATGTGATTTTTGGTTACATGATAAACTAGAAGAAACATTTCATTTTGTCTTGTCTAATTTTATAACAAATCTTTAATATATTTTCCAAATTATGCAAGCATTTAAATATTGAAGGTATTTTGTGTGTTAATTTAAATCCTAAGCTATGATTTGACGAATCCTTTTAAAAAAGACGTCCAAATATATTTATTTATATAATATATATATTTTACATAAACAACAATGCCATATGAAATAATATTTTGAAATTTATTTTAAATTATTTTAAATTTTTAATTAAAATTATTTTAAATTTTAATTTAAACTGTTATTTTTTATTATGATATTACGCTGAAGGTTGTTCTAGTAATATATTTCTAATTTTTACGCCCAACAAGCAAAGTGTCCACAATTTTTTCATTCGTAAACTGCTGATAAACAGCTGGAGAAAGTCGTTCAATGAAATTAGTCTCCCCAAAGGCGATCCAAACCATTGGCATACTCCTCACCATTTTTCGAACATACTTTGACATTCTTACCTCCACCGAATGCTGTAAGCCTATAATACATCGACCCGACTCTGAATACACATCCGCACAATATCCATATATTAAATTTAAACAAAGAATACAAATCGTCAAGCCTTCAACATAAAACATTCGAATAAATATATAAGTTGCTAATTCAAAATCAGAATACGACGTAATATCTTCATTCGTTATTAGCCCCACAGCAGAAATAACTTGTCCTACAATAGCAGCTGCAAGCATAGCAACTAAAACGTATGAATGCATTTGATTAAAATAGCTGCTTAAAATCCCAATTTCTGAGTAAATACGACTAATTATTTTAAACTGTTCTTGAAACTCATCTAAAGTTACTCTGGAATTTATAAATTTCAACAAAATTTCAGCAATTCGTCTACTAAATATGGAGACTGCTACAGTCAAACTATTTGTCACTATTAAAATTTGATTGCAAAGTGTAACGCCACTACCGTACAAAATAGTGAAAATGTAAAAATTTGTAAGAAAAATAAACACATGGATAAAAATTTGAATTATTATTTTATTGAGTCCGAAATAAATTAGTAAGATCTGTATCCAAGTCAGCAATAGACTTCCAGGTGGATACGACAGTACGTTCATAACGGATTCTGGTAGCATCACAACAATTAAACCAACAGCAAATCCAACAGGTCCAAAGCAAATCAAGGACATTAGTTTACACGTCCTTCTTGCTGAATTTAGCTTTCGTTGGTTACCCAAAGAAAGGCCTTTTCCGTTCATTGCGTAGTTTTGTTCGAAAAAAGCTAGGCCGGTTATCAAGTTTTCCATAATGTCTTTATTCCGGATTATCTCGAACGAATATGTGAAAATTAATACATAAACTGCCACAAATGCTGTTTCGATGCCTCGAAATTTATTTATTTCCATTTTTGGACGGGCGCAACTATTTAGGTTTTGGGCAATAAAAAGTAATACGCAAATGAACACTGTTAGTTTAAAGGGTTTTTTGTGTAATCGAAACTTTAAAGTTGTGGGGTTCCATTCTACGTAACGACCAACAAGGTATCCAAGTGTTTTGAGACCCTTGACAAATTGGTCGCAAAGTCCAGAATAAAGCAACATCCTTGAAAAATAAGTAAGTGTTTTTAAAAGTCTGTGATTTTTTTACGTTTTTCCGTAAAAATCTGGCTGTTTTTGAATTCGAATTCGAATGATTTTTTTTGGTGAAAATTAAAATTTATTTAAAACCTCCAGGGTATTTTTCGAAAATTTGAGTTTTGCGCGCTATAAAATGATTTATGATTAATGTGTGTCTAATGCTAGATTTGAGGGTAGCCGTTAAAAGCCATTCAAATACACAATGCAAGCTCTCAACTGAGCTTGAGTTTAGTCAAGCCTAACTAGCTTTTCTTTAGAAAACCAGTGTAGATTATGTTTTTTTGTGTAATCAAACAGTGCATTGTTGAGTTGTCGTGCTGCCAATGCGATATTTTAAGGTAGCGTAATTGAATTCAGTAAACAAACTAGTTCAAATGTTCGAATTTCTTGTCCTTGAGCAAATCGCTGAAAAAACTTTTAACTTAGTTAAGTTTAACTTTTAATTTGTTTAAGAATTGTAGATTGGACGAATGTTCAACTTGGAAATTAGAGCTTAACCAAACCAAATAACATAACAAATTCTAATCGTGTTCAATAGAAAGCCCAAATTTATTTGATAGTGAGTTTGTAAATTCTGCGAAAACATATCCG
Organism: Entomobrya nivalis; assembly: GCA_034695485.1. NCBI lineage: Eukaryota > Metazoa > Arthropoda > Collembola > Entomobryomorpha > Entomobryidae > Entomobrya > Entomobrya nivalis. The sequence continues at coordinate 7,562 of JAQFZH010000654.1, read as the reverse complement.
ATTTTTCACTTAACCTAAATTATGTACGAAACAATCAATACGACGACTAAGTAATTCATGCTTATGCTAAAGTAATCCCATCATTGTAAATTCTTGCGCTACTCATATACCAAAATATCACTCAACTCAAAATATTGTCGCCTGGATTTTTCCATAAACTTGAATAGACATTAAGTAATAAACGTATTCGTTATGTACGTAAATATCAGCTTGTTATTCGGGAAAAACTGAGGGTCGATTTGATTCTACCATTTCAAAAATATACATCCACTTTTGGTAAACGAATACGCTGTTTGAGTTAGGTGAAGTATGACACGTTGTCATACCAATATGGTATTAAAATTCATTAGCCGAATGACATTCATGCGGGCAGATAGAATTCACAATAATTAATGATCATCGCTCACTTGAAAGCATAAAAACAACAGTTGAAAATAATATTTTGCGATGAGTCCTTTAAAAAATTTATTGACTGGTTATAAGGACAAGTGCTAAAAAAATATTTAGATTGGCTTGAAAACAATTTCTTGAGCAATGGTATAATATCAACGGACAAAAGCTGGTAGCAGTTCCATATTTCAATATCAAGATGGAAAAGCGAAAAATACTATAAATTACATATAAACAAAGAGGTTTGACGTTACAGTTAAAAATTGATATTATTAAGAAGTGCTTTAGTACGTCTTATTGATTTCGTATTTCATGTCCGTCTGTATGTCTGTTTCTCTGTGAATGCTCTGAACTCAAAAACGCTTTAAACCTATTGACCTGAAAATTCGTATACAGGTACTTACTGGAAGAAGTAAGAAGCCTATTGATTTTCAGCCAAATCGGACTAACGATACCGGAGTAACTGCCAATTAACCGTTGCATGCTTTTTAAATGGGCAAAATCTTTTATTTAATAAATCTATAGATTGAAGTATTGGCATCAGACTTGATCATAGTCAATACCATAGTCTAAAACGGAACAGTTTCAGATAAAGAGACAAATAACGGTTACATGCTTTATAAATGGGCAAAAAAATAAAATTGACTTTTTTTTACTTCTGAACTTTAAAAACCAGTAATAATTACTTCAAGAACTTCTTTATATATTACTTACAGTACTAGTTTGGAGGTGAAATATGTGGTTTCGATGATCGTAAAAGCTGACAAGTTTTGAAAAAAAACATGTCTAAATCACACCTAACGTCAAACCTTAAGCATTTACTATTCAGGTCCAAAAACACAATTCGAAATAATATTTGTGCTTTAGCTTCAAGTTAAAGTATTAGACAAAATCGTGCTCCAAACTCTGATGTATAGTTTGTAATAAGAATTTATTCAACGAAAACAAACCGATTGGCGTTGGCAAGAATTTCAGTTGTATTTTTAGTTGTACTTTTTTATTCGCTTCAAAGAAAAAAACTTCAAAGAGATTTTTAAAAAAAACGACGAATGTTTATTCAAGAAAATGACCAGCTTAACTTTTTCACTTTTTTTAGAAACCTATTTTAAGTGGAAAATTCAGGATCTGGAATAAAAAGCTGTTTAGGCTTTCCAAATAAAAATAGTTTTAACTGTCAAAGATTATATAAAATACTTAACTTAACTTTACTGTGCTACTTTAGCCGCAACAGACCAAACCAAAATGTTTGTCAAAAGCGGCTTACTAAACGAGCTATGCAGGGCGTCCACATCAGCCAAATATTTAACTGGGATTCCATTAAAATGGAATGCTATTAAAGAACATATTGAGTATCAAAAAGTTTCTTTTAATATGTGCCTGGTGGTTACTGGGTTCTTCTTCGGGGCGTCAAGTTTCCACTTGTTGAAGCAGAAACTAGGCTGGGAACCATCGACAAGCTTGGAATTCAATATTGGGATTATGCTTGCAGCTGTGTTTGGAGCAGTGTTTCACATGATACTCACCATATATCGAAACGAATGTGCAGAAAAGGCGATTATTGCTAGATTGGTTTCATTTGAGGAGAAACACTGTAAAAATGGTAGAGCAGCTTGTAAAAACAACAGCAAAAAATTACGGCGGACTAGACAAGCGGCAAAAATGCTGTATATTTTGTCAGGCATATTGACCCCACTTACCGTAGCATTTTGTGCGGCCTTTCTGGTTCCTCAGCTACCCATGAATGTGCTTTCATACTCACCGGGTAGGGAAGTGGTCAGTATGCTGGGAATTGGGCTTGAATTGAGGATACCAAACCAGATCTGGATCAGATGGGTGGTTGAGAAGCTTACGGTGTTTGTATTTAATTGGTATGTGTGGACGGTTACATTCCGGCTCGGCATTTTCTTTCCTAACCAAATAATGTTGCTGTCAAATACGCTCTCTGTTTGTGTATCGATCTTTAGCAGGTATGTGCAATATCAGTATATTAGTATACTGAAATAATCTAGGCCGACGATATATAGTCGAAAACTATAACTGAATTTTTAATTTTATTGAATTTTTTTTAAATCGAATTTAGAGTTCACTTAATTATTTATTCGAATTTAAATTTTACCACATAATTTAAATCGTATTTAAAACTCACTCAAATTATTTATTCGAATGGAAATTTTTACCAATTTTCAAAAATCGAATTTAAAGTTCATTTAAATTTTTTATTCGAATTGAAATTTTGCCGATATTTTTTAATCGAGTTGATAATTTATTGGAATATTGTTAGTAAAAAATGCTTATTCCAATCTGTAAATTGATGAAACTTTTAATCGAATTTAAATTTGATTCAGTTTTTTAGTCTGTTTTTAGCTCTATTGAATTTAAAAAATCGATTCCTAATTTTAAAAGCTTTTATTTTTTACAGGAAGTTTGGCAACAAAACAAGTTTGAAAAGTGGTACAATATCTCAATTTGAAGAAAAGTGGCGAAAAAACTTTGGAACTTACCGAAAAATCCAACTTTTGTCCGGCTACTTCAATGAAATCCACAGGAATGCATTGATCACAATGCTACTTACAGTTATTCAGGGTCAAGTAATTTCCGTACTGGCCATAATAAAAGGTGAGAATGACATCGGCACTACGGACCAATTCTCTAAGTCCACCGCCTTGAAACTGTTCATAAACGTATACTATGCTGAAACAGTGATAATGTGTGGAGTAGTCATTGACCTGCTGTTTGGATTTTGTGCAGAGGTTTTCTCCTCTTCCAAAAAATGTTTGCACGAGTTAAATCACAATCAGCTAATTTACCAATCAAAGGTTTGTGGACGAACGTTGAAAAGTTTGTCACAAGTTAAAATACTGCTTGGGAATGACAACTTCATTGAGAAAATAACTCCAATAAATTATCAACAGTTTTCAACGGACAGGATCGTAGATACTTTACTTCTTTCAAGAACCGCTAAATAATAGGGAAATCAATTTGGTTGTAGAACCTTAGTGCTTAGTTGACACTATATAGTGGCGAAAATAAATATTGACGATTTGTTAGTCGAGAACTTCTTCTTATTAGTTGGTCAACTAATTAATCTTAATATTACAAATACAAAACAACATTTTGTTGAAATGTTAATTCTATGCAATTTTTTGGCTTTAAAGCAAAAGTTTTTTTTGTACAACTTTGAGCCTTGCACCAATTCATGGTTTCCGCTTACCATTGAAACAAAGCATAGACTTAAGAGTATTGAGGCCTTATAATATAAACTGGTTTTAAAATGTCAATAGATTTCCTCATAAAATATTGCATTGAATCGATGCAAGGTAATAGAACAATGGATACATTGTGAGGTATGTGTGCTACTTACAAAACTTCTCACGATATGAAGAATATTTATTCGGTTAAAGTTTTTATTTCGTAATTAAACAGCTAGTTGGTTTTTTTCGAAGAGTCGAGGAATACATGTTTCCTGTGAATTATTATTGCATTCTATTGATGTAAATTGAAGTGTAAATTAATAACTTATTATTTCTTGGTGCAATTAGATACTCTTCTCAAAGTTTTGGTGCAACTCCAAATTTTGGGTGCATTTGGTGCAAAAAGTGCAAATGGTGTGAACTAATTTTGACATTTTTTTGTCATAAAAAATAAAACTAAAAACTTTTGAGAGCCATGGGCAAAGTAAAAAATGGGTTTTAAGAGTTGGTGTCGTTTGGTGCATTTGCCTTTCTCTATTAATAAATTTAAGAGCTATTTAAAAAGAAAAGAAATTGTTCTGAAATATTTCAATGTTTTCCCTACGACAACAACCACAAAAAGTCCAGATACTTCAGATACTCGTGGTTTAACAGGTATAAAGTATTTCACTGTGCCATATTTTTACAATGTTTGTCATTATAAGCTTTATACAACATACGTATTTGTGTTTATGAAAATGAAAAGGGACCATTGGGTAAAACTTGTACGTTAGTTATTGTTCGCAGTTTTAGTAATTTTTTTTTGCATGCATAACCAAAATTGCAATGCTTTCGGGATAACGGACAATTCCAACAGATGGTCCCTTTTCATTTTCGATAACACAAATGTTCTAAGTAAACAGATAAATATATGAAACAAATGTATTACCGTGGGAGTATCGATGTTAAAATGTTCATATGGCAGTTCTGGTATAAATTCCTTCCCACATTTCATATTGCTACTTTGAACATTCAAAGGCCTTGTCAATAATCTCATAATTTTACCACTTTGTTCATATTTCATAATAAAATAAACTCCGTGTCTTTTTGAAAGCATTTTTTAATTGTTTGTTTTATATAATTCGAAAAACAAGAATTTCAAAAAAATTATATTTTTTTTGTAGGTTTACTACAAATACATATGTAAAAAAAACTTACGAACTAAACGAACCAATATAATATTTAAGTCTCATTGCTAGTTGTTGTTTGCAGTACGCAATAATAGTTGAAGCTCGAGGTCAATCTGTTTAGTTAAATTTTCCGCAGTCCTTTTTGTTAAAACAGACTCATTTGCAATCACTGCTATTCTTATTCCATCTTTATAGCTAAGAATACAAAATACCACTCCAGCAACTCCTCGCAGGGTTCCCACAGACATTCGAAAATCAACGCATTCTGCATTTCCAACAGAAAATCCGTCTTCCTCTCCCGCAATATTTGTTAAAGCTGAAACACAAAGTATTCATTTGAAAATAAGATAACTTTAATAATAAATTTCTCTTTATCTTGATGATTACCAACGGGTCCAAAAGCATTAACAAAAATGCGATTAATAGGATATATTTGTAGTCCACCAAGCAATGCACCAATATTCGAATATCTCCCTTGCTGCTCTTCTTTCGTCCGAACAAACTCCTGGTTACACTGCTGTAGTCTTTTAAATGCATCTGGTTGGTTTGTTGGTAAACGTAAAACCGTCAAGTACGAATGATTTGCAAGTTTCTCAGGGTGATTCGGCTTTGGCGAAGGAAAACCGATTGTCACTTCCTTATCCCAGTCGTTCTCCAATGTTTTCCTTACAGCCCCAGCTATTATACTCATTAGAACGGCAGACGTTTTAACATTGTTTTCTTTAGCAACTAGTTTCAAATTTAATATACTTATTTTAGAACTAAACGCAACTATCGTTTTATTCGTTCGAATTCGAATGTTTTCTTTCGTTTGAAAAAAATCTTGTAATTTCCAGGGATGGTCAAAACTGCTGTGTAGCAATTTAGCCATCCTAAAACCTTCGCAAATACACTTAAAGGGAAAACATAATATAAATCGAAAGTAGTCCCATCTTGTTTCCCGGATGTACACAGGGCTAGCTGTTTTCAGTTGTTGATTTCCCAAGCATTCGACTAACAGTTTTATTAGCGATTTGGCATCCGCCATGACATGAGGTACCCTAAACACCAAAACAGATGTGTCGTCGTTGTTGTTTTCATTTCGAATTAATGTCAGTTCCCAAGGACTGCGATACTTTTCAAATGACTTGTTCATGTATTCCTGATGAATAATTCCTAAATCCGTCTCACAATCAGTTGAGAATTTTTCGACGATATGGTTTTCAATACGGAAACCTGGATCATTTTGCCAAATTTGGAAGCACATGAACATTGTCAAGTACTGTTTTAACTGGGGATACCGCAATTTGTTACTGTTCACCTTAGAACGTGCCTCCAATACATTTTCAGTAAAAATGGTTCGTAGTTTTTCTAATTGCAAATCTCCATGAAGAGTCAACGAGATGACAAGTGAAGACTTAGGAGTTGAATTCACAAAGTCTTCGTCAAGCAATACATCGGTACAACTGAGAAATTGGCCCAAGTTTGGATTAAAACACGAAACAAGATAAGCTATAGCGTATAAAGTTAAACTTAGTAAAGTTGTAAAAGGGAGTGTGGTTAACAAAATAAATATGGGAATGTAGTAAATACATTCCCAACAAAGGAGATTTTCTTGGAAAGACATTTTTTTTTCTGGAGCGAGATTGGAAAAATCTTGGAATTAAATGCGGAACGGTAGTTTGTAGCGCAAGGTTTATATTGCATTTTGGGGTGAGGTATAAATATATCAAAACAATATGCTTTCATTTTAAAATACTAATTTTGAATGTAACGGCAGAAATTATTGACAAAAAACGTTTTAGAACCAAATATGTTGTGAACTTGTACGTAAAACTTCCTGTCGTAAAATTTTATTTACTATCATTCAACAAGTAGTTCTGTTTATACATTAAGTTTTCTTGTTGTTTACATGATTTATCCCTAGTTTAATTGTATAGTAATAACTTTAACTCATGCTATGGTTTCTTATTTAGTTCCAAATATACAAGCTTGGTATTGAATTTAGTTTGAAATAAATTCTGAAAATTTTCCTTGTTGCTAGAAAAATGTCTATCTGAACCTTCGTAAACCCATCGTCAACTTTCAGGTAGCCATCGCAGTTTCGTACTAATCTAATTGCGTCGGAAAGATGCTCTACAGTATGCCCCGTGCCACCATCTTAGACTCAATGAGATTCCTGGTGAACGACTAGCAGAATGGATGCTACGGAAATATTTCCATGAACTGCAATTAAAAGACAATACATTTTAGACATCCAATCGCAGCAACAGTTTATTCATATGGAAAACAAGAAGTGGCTAAATTTGTAGCTGTGTGATTCAAAGACGCAACGACTTTCTAGAATAGTGATGATGAAAGAATCCTAGTTGCTGAGCGGAAATGTGGGATAACGTCACGCACCAAATTTCCAACGCAATATTAAAGTCATGGAATTTTTCAATGTATAAAATTTTCCACAAAACGAACATGAATTACCACAACATTAAAAATTGTCTGTCTGGTACATCAGAAAGTATTGTTCGTGGTTTTTTACTCTAGGATGATGACTTGCACATAAAGACTTGAATAATGACTTGAAGACAACATAATCGTGAAAAATTATGTTTTGATGTTAAATGATTATGACTTTGTTATTGCTGTTTGTGTGCCTAATTTTTCTTTAATGGTTTTTATTTGTTATACTTGTATGATAATTTATTACCATAGTGAACTGATTCGAATAATATTGTTTATGAAGTGTAACATAATACTGTTGATTATTTTTGTTTTTCCTTTCATAACCATTCAATTGGAAAACTTATACAAATATGCAATTGAATGGTTATGAAAG
>JAQFZH010000653.1:0-29061 GCA_034695485.1 Entomobrya nivalis | reverse complement strand
AAAAGACCTATTTGATGTATGTGTTTTTGATAAATAAACTTTTGATGAATAAACTCTTTGTGAAGAAATTTTGATGTATAAACCGGACACCCTCATTGTCGACTACAGCAAATAATTTTCAGCGACATTATCCGTCAAGGCAATTCATCTTAGATATAAGCTAAGACCGTTATTCTTATCTAGTACATACTAAGAATTTTTGCATACCGTAACGCGATATATTTTGAACAAAAAGGTTTGTTTCAACTAAAGTTTTTCTTTTGAATTGTCAAAAGTAGCAAGAAGGAGGTTTGAGTAGCTGTTTATTATTGAGAGAACCTTTTATTATTATATTGCTTGTAAAAAACATAACAAAAAGGCACGTGAGCATTTTATAATGAAGATGAAAGCATAAACCTTAGTAAGCAGTTTACAAAAACCTATTGTAACACCGAAACATTAGCCGTACATTTGACTTGTACAGTAACGATAAAGTTAAAGTTATAGTGTACATAAACTTATTTTGTATTAGGCGAACAGTCTTTGAAAGGTATCCGAAGAAGCTAGACTACCGTGTCTCTCCAAAAGATTGGCTACGCTACTATCACGGATTTACTAAAATTTATTAAAAATATTTCAAATTGATTTTTTTATCATGGAATTAGAAACAATTTCAAGATCACTGACTAGGAACTCAAGCAACAACGCAGTTGAAGTTGTAATCTTTGATGATCACACCCAAAGTAGCTCCGTCTCACCATACAGGAACAATTTATACGTCATCATATTTGTATTGGTATTTCTATGGACATCATTATCACTTTGGATCATCCTGGTAGGTTCAATTTAGTACAAAATTAAAACAAGATATTCCTGAAATATTTATTTAGGTTTAAATTCAAACTGTAGGGGTCTTCAGTAAATCCTGGATAATTTTCTTAATTGCAGGTTTAATGCAGATTACCCTTAATGTTTTTAATTGAACATTTTTAATAACTACTGAAAGCGATGAAATCGCATAAGAGGTAGTTAATGAGATTACGATCATGTCTGTCTGTACACATGATTTCTCGAAAACAACTTGGTAGGTTGGTAGGTCACCAAAATTGGTACACATACAATTTAGGTCAAGACCTTCCTTGGAATTGGTTTTCAGACCCCAATGACACCCCTGGCCTCAGATATAAGGGTGACAAGGTCACATGCATTTTAAATGACAATTTTTTTTATTGCCGATTCCGTTACAGAATTATCAGCTGATCACAGTGAAATTAGTTTCAGACTCCAATACTCCCTGACCCGAGATATTGGGACCACAAGGTCATATACATTTTAAATGCTAAATACATACATATATGTACACATACTACCAAACACGCTTATGATCTTATAAATACGTATATTTATAGGTACATATACGATCGTGTACATCTTATCATTCGCTGCTTTCGGTAGTTTCTGATCAGAATTTTGCATTACTCTCATTTAATGTGAAAATCTATTGAATGGAGCAAGTGACTAGATTTAGGAATCAGCGGCGTTCTTAGAAATAGAAAAAACAAGTTATGAGACAATTATCACGAATGTATTTTTAAAAAGCTTTTTGCAAGGATTCGTCATATAAATTGAGTTTCTGTGAAATATTTTGATGACTGTAAATTACTTACTGATACTTTCAAACAAAGTTATATGTGGACTGACGAATTGCCAATGTGTTTCAGTTTTAATTACAAAATTTAAATTAGTGTTTTCATTGTGCTGTGTCGTAAGTATGCTAATGTGTAGTTTTAGTAGGACTAATGTATGCATTCATTTTGAATTAAAGTTTGCAAATTCTACTATTCAAATACCGAAAGCTGACAAAATTCAATAAAAGTTATAGAAATCTGCATCAATATTTTCTTTAATTTAGAATTTTTTTAAAACGTAATATGGTAATAAGTAAACAAATGGCTGTTAAAAAAGCGTAAAAGATTACCTCATTTCTGTGAAATCTACTGCAAGATTAATGAAGAGTAATCAAACTATATAATTTTTCTGTAATAGTTCTTCATCATGGAAGTACACACAATATCCGGATCACAGACCAACAATTCAAGCCGCAACCCCATTGAAGTGCCAACCTCTGAAGATTTTCCCCAAATTAATTACAGCTCCCAAACTACTGACAACTACTTGGACGACGATCAAAATATTTCAAACGACGAAGATATTTTTCTTCATGTCGTGGTATTCATTGCATTATTAATGTGGATTGCCATGTTTGTTTGGATCGTTGTGGTATGTTAAATTTAGAACTAAACAATTTTTTTTCTATTAATATAATTTTTTTTCAAGTTTAAATTTTTACTATGGTTACACTAAATGAATCCTGGGTAACTTTCTTGGTTACAGGTCACAACAAATTAAAGAATGTGTATCAAATATTGGCTTAATAGGTGGGTTTTCCGTTGCCCAAATCTAACAAACAAAACAAACCAATTCAGTGACTAAGTGTAGATGCTTAATATAAAGACAAGTGAAGTGTCTAATTTTCTCGTAATTCACATATTTTATCAACAATATATTAACATCAGCAAAAAAAGAATGCCTATAATTTTTGAAATAATTTTCATTTTAAAAGTTTGACCAGTGTTGACTTTCTGCGGCCACATTTTGTTACAAATACAAAAGTTTGAACTATTGTGGGTTTCTATTTTTCAATTTCGGAGAAAGTAACGGCTGCGAAACGTATAACTATTTGAAAAACATAATTGAATGTCAATTGTACAGGGAACCTTCTTAATGAACGAGGGAACGGAAGCTTTTAGAAAAACTTCGTCTCGAATCTGGATAATAGCTTTTATCCAAGGAAAAGGGATGAACTTTTGGTAAGATTTACATGCATCAGCAGCACTATTTCTTTAAGATAAACTCACAATAATACTCACCTTCAAAATTATTATTTATTTCAAAGAATTTTTGCTAAACGTTTTACAATAAGAAGTAAATAAGGGCTTGCCTTACAAAGAAGTTATCCCATCATGTATCTTTTTAAACTAAGAAGAGATTTGGGTAACTTCAAAATATAAAGACCTGTCTTATACAATAGTAAAGCTTATTCACTATCAAGAAAGGTTAAACGTATCTCTCAGAAATCTAATAAATAGTGTTACCAAAGCAGCTTCTTAAACAGTTGTTGACGGTTAGTGTTGTCGTAAGCAGGTACTTGAAGAAGCAATGCTCTATTAACTGCACTACGAGATTATTAAAATTCAAAAAAAACAAGACAAACTTTTGGTGCAATATTTTTACCATGGAACTACAACCAATATCCCGATCAGTGACCAACTCAAGTAGCAACCCAGTTGATATACCAATCTCTGTGGAGCACATCCAAATTATTTACGACTCAGCAACTAGCAGCGACCACAATCCGGAAAACCAAAGTATTTCTACTTACGAGGATATTTGTCTGTGTATCTTCGTCACAGTGGCAATGTTACTATGGGCCACTATGAGTGTTTGGATTATCTGGGTATGTTCAATTTATATTTAAACTAGACTTTCTCTAAATAAATATTTAGAGTATTAAAATTATGCTAGCATTCAATTAATGCTATCTAACTTTCTTGTTTGCAGGTTACTAAAGAGTAAAACTAGTTTGGTGTCAAATATTAGTCGCAGGTCCTTCTGAATGGCAGATTTAAATTAAATTAAAACATGGTCCTATATATCTGTGTCAACTTCGGTTCCAATCAGTCAATGTTTCACTAGTAATGTATTCTATTTAAGAGAAAGTGGCGAATAGAAAGTATGAAACAAGTTTTAAACAAAAAAGAGTGTACTAAAACTTTTGTTTCTTAAACGAGTTAGCAGAAGTGTTGTAAACGTTAGTGTCCTGAATACAGATGATAGCTCCACCAAGGAAATTTCCATGAGCTAATAACTTGAATAGGTATGCTTTAAGGTTTACTGTTTATTCATCAAAAGTTTATTCGTCAGAGTGTTTATACGTCAAAACCTCTTCGTCAAAGTACTTTTCACAAAACCCAGACAGGTCATTTCATCAAATAGTTGCAAATGATTTGTCCATTCATAGCGATGCTTTTTCGAAGGCAATGCAGTTGTTCTTTAAATTTTTATCATCTCACTTGCATCTTTCTCTGTCAACATGGCTTCCTCTGCAAATAACATTGTTCGTTTTGTTAAGTTTTAGAAAGAACAAATAATTAGTTTTTGATGGCAGTATGTTCCATGGGGTGTTGTCCTATTCTACTTTAACTTATTTGAAATGTATTCATATGGAAAAAGGCTGTCAGGCATTAGTAACGTTTAAAGATTTTAATTTTAGTGATTGCACATACTCCAGTTACTTATTGTTAGTATCAAAAAGTGAACATAAAAATCACTGATAAGGTCTGTGTGAAGAGACAGAAAAAGAAATATGCATTGTTAGACATTAAATTCATCACATTAATAGTGGTTATAGCTCCTTACTTAGCACAAAAAATATCTGTCTGGTATTCCTAATTGCCTCTTAAAATATTACGATTGAATCAATTAAGCTTAATAGTAAAATTGTAATTTTTTGTTTAAATTTTTATTTTGAGGAAAAAATTTTTGGCAAGAAGACCTATTTGATGAATGTGTTTTTGATAAATAAACTTTTGATGAATAAACTCTTTGTGAAGAAATTTTGATGTATAAACCGAACACCATGCTTTAAAGTTTATGAGAAAAGCACTCAATTGTCAAATTCATTATTTGTCAAAGCATTCATTATTTGGAATAAGCGTGCAATTTATACAGATACGTTACTCAGAATTGTAACGCATTTTCAAGACAATATGTCAAAAATAAAGGATTGCTTTTAAAAGTTTTCCTTATAATTTAATTTATATATCAAATAAACAAAAATGTTTACGTAAACTTTATATCTAAATGCAAACTTAAGTATTGGGTTTTATGTATGTAATAACAAAGAAAATCTTCATTGAAGCATTTTCTTATTTAGGTTAAAGCAAAAATGTTTTCGTAAATGAGCAGTTCACAAAACCTATTGTTAGCGCAAACCTTTGAAAGAAGTACACTTTACTTCAAATTCAAGTTTAAAGGATGCTGTACATAAATTGATTGCAACTGATTATGAGTTTAGCGGCATTTGAATAATAGCTTCTAAAAGTACAATGTTTTGTTTTTAAGTGGTCGATAAAAAGGTGCTCAAAGAAGCTAAACTTGGCTCTCTGAAAATTTTACTACTAAGATATTAAAGATCAGTAAATTGGTACCAGTTTTTCATCATGGATTTAAAAACAACTTCTGGGTCACTGGCCGACTATGCAAAAAGCCACGGAGATAAAATATCAATCCCTGTGGAGCCCAACCAAGGTGACCAAAACTCACAAATAACTGACAGCAATTTAAATGCTTCAGTTTGTACTGAAAATTGCACGTTTGTCATCTTTTTCATGTTAGTACTCATATGGATAATTTTGCTTTCTTGGATTTTCTCTGTAATATAAATTCCAAACTAAACCATATTATCAAATTAAATGCAAAATTACTTTAACTTTCTATTTAACGTTTTAGTTGTATTGATTTGATATAATTATGTTCATGTCAGGCTACAGTTTCGTAAAAACAAGTTGATGTCAAATTTTTGTTGACGATTGTCCTTAAAGAAAATAAAAATTCTTTATTATTTCAATCTGATCTCGATGTTTGCTTCTGTAAACTTGTACTTAGGACTAAGGTATGTATAATAACTTATAAGAAACTGAGTATATTTATTAATCAGATAAAAGCACAAATTACTAGATTTAATAATTTGAAAACAATAAAACGTAGATTTTAGTATGGATATAACGAATAATATTACAAAACTCGTTATTCGTATTTCGTATTTACCTGCTTTGAGATTTATTTGAAAAATTCTTATGGACACGATTATTTGTGATTATAAAACACAAACTATACTTTTTATCAAATGTTTACGCAATTATGTTTGGGAATTTGTACATTATATTTTTACACGAGTTCATCCATTTTGTACTTAATCTAAGTTTTTTCATTGATATGTATTACATGGAGAAGTTTTCAATACTTTTTAAACTAGTTAAATAAGTAGTTTGATTTAAAAGAGTTTAAATTTAGTAGTTGATATCAAAAATGTGTAGGTTTTAACCAAGTAAACAAATGTATAAATTATGTTATCGCTCTGCATCATCACAGTATATTTAAGAAGATATTATAGATGTTGGCATAGTTTACAGATATTCTTTATAAATTCTAAATATGTTTCTTTCGATGATTTATTGGTAAAATAAAATGTAGAAAGGCAACAATTCCTCACAGTTCATTACACTTATTTTTAATCCATCAAATTTTGAGCTTTCATGATTCCCCGATTTCTTCCTGTTGATTGAACCGTGTTTGTAAATAGTATTTTTGTTAACTTGTGCATGCTCATAACCATAAATTCTTCATTTTTTATACGACAAGATTCCAAGGATAGTCCATAAGCTTCGAATGACTGCTTCTTCATCAATATTTAATTTTGATCACAACAAGTTAAACGCTCCACTTAAATCATATTCCGCTTCTGCTCTAGCATTGGGTTTGTAGACATAAATTATTCGTACTATTTATGGTTGAACAACATCATGTCTGATATTTCTTCACAATTTACCAACTTCGTTTCAGGAAAGTATAAAAGAAAATATGAACAACTATCTTGCTTAAGTAACATGGTCCTTCGTTTCGTTTCACAAAAATGTCAAAATATGTAATCCAATCGAGAAGTTTCTAACAAATACTTACCTTATCATAAATAGTTACTGGATTTAACAGCATATTTCATTTTCTGCTTTGTGCTCATCATTTGAAATGTATCCTCAAACCCAACAACCGCAGTGTTTTCAATATTTGCACTCTTTTCAATACGACGTGAAGACGTAGCTGACTTTTATAATGAACGCAAAAGAAACCATAAAAACCCTTTTTTACTTGCAAACGTGTAAGACGAATTTCAAAACTTAAGTACAAAGTCATTATAAACAGATTAAAAATCAACTTTATTTTACATTTCAAGAAGTCAACTAAACTACATATGAAAATATCATTTGATTTTAGCTTGTGTTTCTCGCTAAATAAATTTTGAACTAAAGATAGAGAGCAGTGATCGTTATTTTTAGTGGTATTTCCAATATAATGGCGAACTGAAAATTATATAGATTAAGTATGCTGACGCAAAAAACATATAGTATTTATATCGAAATGTGGAACAACAGCTGAAAATTCAATGTCCAAAATACTTCCGAGTTTCAGCAAAACATTTTTTTGTGAAATAGTACAACTAAATATTGTAAATTGTTTACACAACTGTAACTCTAAATTAACATAAACATGCATAAACACTAGATACAAATTCGCATTCCATAGACCTGGACCCCGCTATTTACAAAACACGATAACAGAAACAATGAGAAACAGGTACCATTATAAATATTAAGGTAGAATATTTGCTCCCACACAAACAATTTCATGGCATATAACAATGCCACACGTGCGTGTTCAATATAAACGCCAGACGCCTCTTGTAAAAGTTTCATCATGAATAGTTCATTAAGTCACAACTAGCAAGTTACGCTATAAAAACATGTATACTGTAAAGATAAATGTCTTTAGGGCATGTGGTGGAATCCGTTTACCTCTTAATTGTTATTTATATGTCTGATCACGATTTTCGGAGTCTAATCAAAAAGCCTCTAATGACTGCTTGTTTATTGGGGATAAAGTAAATGGTTCTGATGCACGTGTTTCCAACAACAAGCAAAATCAGCAAAACAATGTCTACAGTCCATCATTGATCATCAATTCAAATATATCTCCCATTTAGAAGGGTTCTTCTTGGTAAAAAGGGTATTCTAAAAGATCTCAGATACAATTTATTATTGGCCATTCCATTTACATGGAACAACTCAGAGAGACGACTGGCAATGAAAAGTCGCAATAAAATGCCAATATCTGTGGAGCCCACCCAAAGTGACCAAGACTCACAAAAAACTGACAGCAATTTAAATCCTTCAACTTGTACTGAAAATTGTACGTTTGTCATCTTTTTCATGTTAATACTGATATAAACAGGTTGCTTCTTGGATTTTCTCGGTAATAGAAATACAACGTAATTTCCCATGTTTGTGCCAAAAGTTTGTATGAAAATTTCTGTTATCGAAATATTAAAGCTAAAAACTCTATTTTTTCTTTTAAACTGGCCTGTTGAACATACTGTCATCACTAAAGAATTTTTTAAGAAGGTTTGAGTTTAACCTTTTTAGAAATAGTGTTCAAAGCTTACTCTGTTATTTATATCAGCCAACCAGTTTAATTGAAAATAAATTTGAAGCCAATCCAATTGGAATACTTTTATATTAATATATATATTGAATGTTATAAATGGTTTTTACATGACATCCTATAAGGGTATTGATGTAATAAGGTTTAGTGCAAGGCTGTTCGCATTTCAATTTAATGAAACACTGAGATGAAAATCTCTTAAGTGCCATGAAAATTAAATTGCTTGTTAGGGTTTATGCTATGTTGTCGTTTATATTATTTCTGTGTCAGGGGACAATTACCGATGATTTATAGCCGGCTGTCGAACATTACGAAAAATGTGTAACCAATAGCCAATTTAGGATAAATAGAAGTAATAAAATTTGTTGAACACAACATTCGAAATTGATCTGAGGTACAAGCAAAAGAAATAATTCAAGTTGAAAATTTGCATAACAAGTCTTCTGTTGAGTTCATTTAGTATAGAATTTAAATTTTATTGGGTGTTTACATCATTGCATCTACATGAAACATAAACTCGTATTGAATAAAACTGGACTGTTTTTTTACGAAACACATAAAACAATCAGAAACGGGTATCATAATGAATACGAAGCATGAGTCTCATAACAATTTCATAATATCTAATTCAATACAGAATTGTTTAATAAATTCTTGTCATAAATAGTTAATAAAGTTACAACAACAAAAACGCTTGAGAATGGGAAATCAATAAATACAAGCTCGTGCTTTCGTTAAATAAATCTTGAACTAACAATCAAGAGCAATGATCGTTATTCTTGTTAACACATTTTCAATAAAGTCGCAATAAAGCAAAACAAATATGCCGACGCAAAAATCATACAGTATTTACATCGAAAAATGTGGAACAACAGCTGAAAATTTAATGTCTTAGTTTCAGTAAACATATTTTGCGAAATGGTTCACATTGTCAACAGTTTATGTAAGACTATTTAATTTTTAAATTGTTGTGCGAGCACTTCACATTAGATAACCGGACCCCTTTATTCGCAAAACATGATAACAGAAACAATGTGCAAGCCGTAACAGATCATCAATATTTGACTAGTGCTTACTCCACCACAATATATTTCATGGCACATAGTATCATGTACTGTAACACGTGCATGTCCCATATAAACACAAACATATCCAGACAATTCTACTAGATGCTTTGTTATAAATAGTTGATTGAGTTACCAAAGAAGAGCGCTTATGAAAAGCAATTTATGACAGATATATTTATGACCTATAGAACATGTCGTTGAATATGGTTGCCTTTCATTATTATTTACATGTCTGATCCCCATTTTCGTATGCCAATCAAAAAAGCTTCAAATGATTACTCGATTGTTTACAATAACAATTAAAGTGAGCATAACAATTTTGCAAACATAGCGTGATTCTAATGTTATAAAGGTTTTTGAGTCCGTCATCGATGAACACTTCAGATATAACCTCCTTGTACAATGGTTCTACTTGGCAAAAAGGGTCTTCTTAGAGACCTCAGATATAATTTATTGCTGGCCGACTGGTGTGGTGCCGTACCATTTAAATGGAATAATACAGAAAAACGACTAAAAATGAAAAGTCGCAATAAAATACGGTTATACGGAGTTCGCCTTTGGCTCGCCTTACTTTACCTGACTTGTGCAGCAATTCAAGTTGTCTGGGTTTTCAAATCAGCTCCTCTCACTGTTAACACACACAGTATAATGTTTCTAGCTTCGGGCATTCTTTCTCTATGCTGTCATCTTGTCAATTACAAAGAACTGGTAAATGTTGTCCAACTTAGCAACAGCTTCTTTGATTTCGAAAAACGACTTCGTTCCTTTGAACATTTTACAGAAAAACAAAGCAATCGGACAATGGATAGTAAGCGGTTTTTAATTAAACTCATGACACAGTTAATGACCGCGACTGGAATAATAATGCCAGTTGTATATCATTTGGACATTCTTCGGAATCCGTGCTTTCCAATGTATGTTGGATACTGGATGACCGATCTATGCAATGGAAATAAGCTTGGAACATCTTTAAGTCCTACTTGGACTGTTGCAGAAGTTACAACTAAAATTGGGATCATTCTGGTATCTTATTTTAACTGGAGTTTACTATTGGTTGGAATGCTGTTTCAGGTTTCTTGGGAATGTATAATGCAGGGCCACTGTTTTCGAAGATATATTGCTGAATTTGGAAAGTAAGTTATATAAATATACTTAAATAAGTCTATTTTAAAAACTAACTTAAATATTTACATTGTTTGGTTCAAAGTATACTCATGAGTGAAGCCATCCTGAAACAAGATACTTTGAGTCGAAAAACAACTTTGCTCTACAGACAACTTCAAGTGATGGCCATGCAGTACCGCTTAACTTATTCCCGTTTAATGATAGGATCTCTGTTCCCGTCCATTATGGCCATCGAGACCGTTTGCATTTACAACACTATATCTTTAGTATCTGGTCGAATTGCGAATGATTCTTTGGGTTACAGTTTGTTGTATGCGGAGTGTATGATTCTTTGCATTTGCAATGTTATCTTTATGTTTGGCATATTGGCTGATGTATTCAATGTTTCTACGGTGGTTCTCGGAAAGCTAAATTCTAACCCGAAGGTACGGAAAAATCCATGGCTTAGACGGTGGTTAAGATCATGCCCAGTTTTGAAGATATATTTTGGTGGAACCAACTTTGTGACTAGATTAACTCCACTGGCGGTAGAAGGGTTTGTTATTGATCAAACTGTGAGCTTATTACTTTTGAATAATTAGATACTATAAGTCTCATTGAGTTTTATCGTGATTTAGAAATTTGAACATAATATTAAAATAGTAACAATACTGTATACATCTATAACAAAAGTATTATTTTACAAATTTTGTTGTCATCCATTTGATTGCAATCATGTACGATTTAACTAATCTGCGGCTAATTTCTCCAAAACTTACTATTTTTAATAACAATAATTCAGTTTGTGTAGAAGTGTTTGCACTACTGTTATATAATTACTTTGGCTGGAAATATAACATAAAAAAATTATACAGAATTATTTATACAAAATAAAGCTTTTACAAACAATTTAGATGTAATAATACAGGTCAAATTTGAATGGATTATATTTTAATAAAAAAAATGTGCACTATAAATTAATAGTATGTGACATGTTGTTGAATGAGGCATTATATGATAGAAAGACATACTGCGCTAAAGTTTATTCTGCTTTTATTGATATTTAAAAAAAAAACTCCTTGGTACAAAAGCAGGGTAAGCTTTTATATGTATTCGTTTTTAGTATTGTATATGCACTGCATGTTGAGGGAACTCCGACGAAAAGTACTTAATTTTTTGTGTCGTACATAAAAGCTGATGTCGTTTGATAGCGTATTTGTCTTGTATTGTATGTGTTCATGCATAATAGCAATGGAAAGAAAGATTTCTCGATTGCAAAAACTTTCTCCATTACCCAAATAAATCTAATACACAATTTTATCCAATTCAGTGACTAAATATCAATGCTAATTTATATAGAAGAGTGAAGTTTCTAATTTTCTCATAATTCCTATGTTTTAACAACAATAAGGTAACATAAACAAAGGCATGGCTATTAACCTTTAAAACAATTTGTCTCTTAAAAATTTGACGACTCTTGACTTTCTGAGCCCACATTTTGTTCCAAATGCACAAAGTTTAAACTGTTTTGAGGTTTTCTATTTTTCTCTTAAGTTAAGGAGAAAGTGACGGCTGGAAAATGTGACACAAATGGAAAGGCATAATTGAATGTGCAGAAGACCTTTTTAATAACCGAGTGAGCCGAAGCGTTTGAAAAAGTTAGCGTCCTGAATAAAGACATCAGCTTTATCCAACCAGGAAAAGTCATGTACTTTTGACTTGAATACCTTTGCTTTGCAGTTTATTCTCATTGGTAAATTTAGCACACATATTTTCAGGCCATTATCCATCAAGGCATTGTCTGTCCGTCTTGGCATTAAGCTTATAATAAATATTTTCACAGTTCTCAACTTTTACCAAGAAATGTTTCAAAACGAAATAAATATGATATGCTGTAAACAAAGTGTTGCTTTCGAGTAAAGTTTTTCTTTGAATTTGGAAAATTAAACAAACAGAAGATTTAGGCAAGTTATTATTATAAGGACCTAATTGTAATTCACTATACCATTTTCATCATCAAAACACGTCATAAATTATCTCAGAAATCTAATAAATGCTTTGCCCAGCCAAGTTTTTTAAACATTCGTTCCAAGGATGTTGAAGGAGTAAGACTTACTTATAACTCTGAGTTGTACTACGAGTTAATTAAAGTTCAATAAAGCAATATCAACGCAAATTTTGCATCATGGATTTACAAACATCTTCAACACCGTTCACTAACAACTCGAGCAACAACGCAGTTGAATTTGTAATCTCTGGGGAGCACACCCAAAGTACGCCAGCTACCATCGACTTACAAAACAGCGAGAACAGTTTGAACGATCAAAATAATTGCATTTCTGTCAATATGGGTTTAATATTTGCCATTGTTATCATACTAATATTATTAGTATGGACAACTCTGTATTTGTGGATCATCTCGGTATGTTCAATTAATTTCAAAATTAAACACGATTTTCCTAAAAAATAATTTATTTAGGATTTAATTCAAATTTGTGTAAAAATAAACCCGCTGTAATAGCGATCATAACAACGAAGCTGAAACAATGCTACAAATGAAAGTGTTGAACATGTTGCTGACAATGAAAAATGCTTTCGAATGATATGTCGCATGACATGTTTATGACATTGCAACCTTTGACCCCGATTTATGACCCTCTGAGGTCACTGTGACCCCAAGTGACCTATGATTCGTGATCTACTCGACGAGAGCTTTCGATTGCGCTATTCAGATGTACACTTTGATGAAGTTGAAAATTTTCGATATTGACCTTTGACCTTGGGGTTTGACCCAGGGGGCTGAAAATCAATAGGGTTCTTGCCCTTGACCCTAGTGACATACATGCCAAATTTGAACGAAATCGGTCAACGCGTTCTTGCGATATCGTGTTCACAGACAGACAGACGGACAAACACGCTAAAGTCAATACTCGCTGAGCTTCGCTTTTCAGCTTCGTAATAAATCTTGGATAATTTTCTTGATTACAGGTTACAATTGAATAAATAAGTGTTTGGCATAAATTGTGATACTATGAAAGTTCACTAAAACTACGTCAACCCTTTGTGCAATTTTTTCATCATGGAACTACAACCAATATCTAGACCACTGCCTAACAACTCAAGCAGCAACCCAGTTAATATATCAGCCTCTCTGGAGCACATTCAAATTATCCACGACTCACGAACACGATACAACAATTTGGACGATCAAAATATTTCCAATTACGCTAATATTTGTCTGTGTACATTGGCAATGGCAATACTACTATGGGCTGCTACTTGTGTTTGGATTTACTTGGTATGTTCAATTAAATTCAGATCTAAAAAAGATTTTTTCTTGTATTTACATTTATATTGAGTTTTAATGCAAACTATAGGATCATTAGATGAATTTCTGATAATTTTCTTGTTTACAGGATACCAAAAAGTGAAGACTGTTGGGGTCAAATTTTAGCTTCAGATCATCCTCGATGGCAGCTAAAATTAGGATCTAGTCAATACGTATGGATCGGTATGCTTGTAGTCGTATATTTATTGGTGGTGTTGGTGTTAAATTAAATGTAAAGTTAGCAAGTAGCATTAACTAATTAATAATGCAGGGACATTATAGTTGAGAAGTGGGTGGCAGATGCTGAGGTACATGGAAACTAAAAATAAATGAATGGGTGCATTAGTTTTACGGTTTTACCATCTGATTTTTGTCTAAAAATCTAAAATACTATCTAGTTTTCTAATATTCCAAAAAAATTACATGTTCAACAAAATTATTCTTACGATAAGTAATCCAAATTGGTTATCTTTTTTTCTGGAAAATGTAAACTTATTCACTGGATCAAAATAGGTATGGATCAAGTTTTGTGACGTGATTTTTTCTTTACATAGTTTGTCCAGTTTTGGCTGAGGTCTACTTTGTAATAACATGTAAAATGGTTGAACTGGTTGAAGGTTGTCTTTTTCTCTATTAAGGAGAAAGTGACGGCTGAATAGTGTGAAAGAAATTGAAAAACATAAGGGAATGTACAAATAACTTTTATTTATTAAACTAGTGAGTGTTTTGAATACAGACAACAACTCCACCGAAGAAAAAGCAGTAACTTGAATAGCTTTGCTTTGTAGTTTACACTCATTGACGAGAACAGCACATATTTGTCAGCGTCATTATCTAAATAAGCAATTGTTCATGACAAAAAAGCGTGCAATTCATACAGATACGTTGCTTAGAATTCATTAGCACAATTAGTTGAAAACCGTAATACGATTTGTGGTAAACAAAGCGTTGCTTTTAAAGGTTTTTTTCTTACTTTTCTGTGACGAATACAAACAAAAGAGGAAATAAGCATAACTTTTATTTTACAAGGGGCAAACTTGAACTATTGTGTTGCATACAATAACAAAAAAAGACCTTTATAATGAATCCGAATACAGAAGATAAACAAAAACGACAGGTTTTTTATGTTGGGTTTGCCATAATTTACATATTATTACAACAATGGACAGCTTTGTTTTCTTGGATCATCTCGCTATTTTTAATTGAAAATTGAACGTTGTCTGTGGTTACTATTTTGTTTAAATTTCGATTCAACGCTTTAGTTCTAATAAAAATATTTGGTATAATCGTGTTGATTACAGGTTTAAACAATGTAAAAACAATTTCGCGTCAATTTTTTGCTGTAGATCCCTCATAAAAGCAGATAAAATTATAACCTATTTTAGTTTATCGTAATGTAATTACTATGTATGCGTCTGTAAGCTAGCAGTTCGATATAACGTATTATTTACAATTAAGTGAGCTAGAAATTGTAATGGCTAGATGAAATACTTTGGAAACAGTAAAAATGTAGATGCCTAATGAATAAAATTACAAAACTATGTACTGAATTTATAGGGAATTGGTATAGTTGTGATTGTGGTGTTGAGCCAATTTTGGCTTTATTTTTTATTCAACCGGCTAGTTTAAAATGCTTAATATCAATGTGTTAAGCACAAGCTGTTATAATTAGTTAGCAAATATTTTGTTCAGTTATGAAATATCATAATTGTTTTGGTAGTTTTATACAACATGGCGATGCTAAGAAAACATAAGTAATATTATATTAACATTAAGATGGTTTTCCCTACCCAGCGTTTACCTTATACCTTATAGAAAGCGAAAATAACATCATAAGCAAGCAAAACCTTTCTAACAATCATATGAGAAGATGTAGATTATAAGTATGTAAAAGTGATTTCTTGAAAAAAATTCTTGGATGCACAATCGAACAATCAGATGCCCTATTTATCATTTTTTGTGGGAACATTTGACCTAATATTTGCACTAACTCCAACATTTTCAATTAAATGGCAAAGTGAAAACGGTTTTGCACTAGTTTTTTTTGTTTTTGTTATAATAGGCAAAGCGTCTGTTCTTCTTGTTTGTGTTGGAGTCATACCGGAAATACATTGAAAAAGTTCTGAGCGAAATGAAAGGACGTGGAATACTTCTTAACTATAAACGAATAAGGTGGTTAAGGTCGATAAAGCGGTTTTATCTTTCGTGTTCACCTGTAAAATTCAAATTTGGGAAATATAGTTTTGGTGATCGGTAGACTCCTTTGAACTGTATAATGTCTTCTATAGATCAGTCTGTAAGTGTTTTGCTAAATGGGAAATAAGAAAAATCAAATGTTATTACTAGCAATCCATTGTTTTAACCAGAATACGAGGGATGGATATAATCCGAATCGATTTTGTCAACTAGCTCAAATATAATTTCATGAGGGAGTTTGCACTGGTTCAATCAGCTCAGCTCGATTGCTTACTTGTCAAGTCAGTAAAATTTGGTCATTTTGGCTTAAATATAACTTTGTAAAATAGCTAAGGATAAGTGATACGTAATTTAAGACCAAGGGCACCAAATTGATTGTTTTCTACGCAAAGTTGGATATGTACAATCGTGTGCTAAGCATAAGCTCTGTATTTTGTGAATTTAATGTTTTTTAAACCTTGGCGCTATCAATTTATGAACCTCCAAAAAAGTCTGAGAAATAATTAAAGCTAAAATTTTAAAACCAATATTTGTAATGACCTTATGCTGGAATAATATAATATTATATATAACTACATATATGTTTGATTATCCTTTTGAAATTATAATTTAAAGTTTACAAGTCAATCGTGAAAAAATAAACATACGTAACTTTTCGAGGCAAAGTAATTCTGGTGGCATTGTAACATAAAACTTAATTTTAAGTATTTGCAATTCAAGTAATCAGTATGATCATTTTTCAAAAGAATGTAATATAGTCCAATTTGTTGGCTTTGATTATTAAAATGGTAATGTAAAGGTTACATTTGGGAACAAACGTTTCATATTTAATCATTTTAAACTTGGCTAGCAATTTGAATACTTTAGCCGTCGTCAATTCCTACAAAATCGAAGAGCTGAAGTTCAAAACTATTTTATTTTGTCGCATAGACAGACTTGTAGTTTTTTATATCGATGCAACATAAAATTACGACATGTTTAGCAAACGATTTTTCAGAATTGTTCAACTTGTGCTAAATTTAACAAATATCATACAAGTCTCCACTGTAAAGTTTGACAAAGAAAAACGTCTTCTTTACAGCGACAAGGAATGGAAAACCAAAAGAAACGTTTATGGTAACCTATGTCTTACTTTGGGTTGGTGTATCGGTGTTTCCTTGCAGATCTTTCACTTTTACAAGCAAATAGATCTAACTCGTATGAATTTGGCACTGGCGTTGGTTTTGGGTGGTCTAATTGCCTTAGCATTATCGACAGTTCCGGCGTTTTATCCCACAGACTGTTGTCGAATCGTAAACGGTTTATTCGTGTTATTTCGATATTTGCAAAGTAAGACCCTAACATAAGCTAAATTTGAGAATATAATACTTTAAATATTTGGTAATAATTGCTTGAATGATTTTAAAAAAATTATAGGTTGCTATATACCCGGATATTCATCAAAATTAAGGAAATATAACAGCATTCATGACATTATTTTATGTTTATCTTTAGCCGGAATTTTTATTTTATATTTAGCTCTAAACTTATTTACCATTCTAGATAATACAGGAATTATATTTGTAGGTTCAACCATACCCTCCAAATACCTTCCAATTTATATCAAGCTAGTTTTATATCTTGTACACTTTTATATCTGGACTTGCTTCTTGAGTACCTCTGTTTTCATTATCTGCTTTACATTACCTTATTCCTTCTATGTTACTTTATTTTACATTACTGAATTACGAATTGGTCAGCCCATTCAAAAATATATAACTAGCCCAAATTTAAGAAAAAATCCGAAAACTTTAAGACATACATATAGATCGTTTCAAGTTTTGCATGCTAGCTTTAATGCTTTAGCCGGACCTTATTACTTGGTAATGAATGCATTGCTTATGGTGTGTTGTATCTACATAAACTTTGTCTTGATAAGGTATTGGACAGTTCTGCAGCATCACACGAAATGTCTTTTAATAATTGGCTTAGTTTTGATGTTGACCATTTGGACAAGCATAATGGAAATGGGGAGATTCTTACATGCTCGGGGCAGTAAAGTTTTAAATAGCTGGAAGAAAAATAAGTGGGAGAGTATACAGGAATATAAAATCATGCAGAAGTTTAGGTTTTCTTGTAAGCCTTTACAGTTAGCTTATGGAACTCAATTTGTGATTAGAAAGGGAAGTTTGTTTATATTTTATCGAGGTGTTATAAAAGGTACTTGTAGAGTTTTGCTGACAATGAAATAAATATGCGATTTTATATATTCGTATACATTGGTTGTGTAAAATATGATCTTCAAAGAATCTTGAAAACATTTCAACCAAACTAAGTTAATCAAATTTAACAGGCATATAAAATCGCAAATAACGTGCATAAAGACAAAGAAAGGTGACGCTGCTTGGTGCATTTGTTAAACTGCTTATTTTGTCAGTTATATTTCAAATGCGTTTAAGGTGTCAGTATATAATATATCAATATGTCTAATATATAAAACGAATACAAGGTAAAACACAATAAAGCAAAAATCTTTAAAGCCAATTGCCAATTTCTTTAAAATATTGTTTGTTGCCGTGTTCCCTTGCTATTGATCTGTCCATTTACATAAACGAGTCGTCTTTAAGATTTTAAAAATATTTTTCATAATTTATAGTAAATATTTCCATTACCGGGATTTTAAGAATAACAAAATTACTGTATGGTATTTATTTTAAACGTGCCGTTTATTTAAGACGCTTAAAATTGTCTCCTTTTAATGATCCACTTATCCTCCCTAAAACCGTCAAATCGATTACGAAGCATCAAATAATTGATTTTCGTTGGGTATATGTAAGCATTTTATATAATAGCGATAACCCATGCAAAACAAGAGACTTCGCTTAATTAAAACGATAATAATGAAACTATCTTAACAAACAGCCATTTAATAATTTTCCAGAAAAATTGCCCCCATAACTATTTTGTTTAGGTGCACCGTTTACTCTTTATGATAGACAGTAGCTTTCAACATTTCAATTATACTTAAGTGGTTACTTAAACTCTGTCACGACACCTATTTCTTGAAAATCTAACACAAAACATATGACAGTTAGAGATAATCACTGAATTACAGTAGCTTTTAAACCTGATATCACCAGGCATAAGCATAGCATGTCGGTAACATTTAATTCATAACAATCCACTTCGTTTATAAAAACCGTAAGACACCAAAATAATGAGTGCATTACTATTTTTAATGACTATTTGAATTTAAATTTTTGACAAAGGGATGAAATAAGCTTTATACAAAAACCTAGACCTTCAAAATGCTTGCAGAAGTTTCTTGTGTCCAGCAAAACAGTTTAAAGCCAGTAAGGTATTCATAACTCACACGAGCCTACTGACTTCATAATTTTTTAGTAGAAATGAATACTTAATAACCTTCGAATGAGATGGAACCTTTAATGGATTGTCTATCAAATTGGGTAATTATTGGCAACAAGCAGACACTATAGAATCCTTATAGAAAATTGGTATAAGCATTCAGTATTTTTTTAGCTCTGACTTGTTAGCAGTTATATTTGGAGGAACCTAAACTGATTTCAGTAATATTCCAAAAAATGTTTCCTTTCGAAATTTTTAAGCAATTGGACCACTGGACCAAGCAAATTGGAAACTTGTTTCAACGAAAGCCAACAATTCGTCAAAAAGTTGCAAATACTAACCAATCATCAAGAGACCTCGAGTTTTGTGAATATGAAAGGAAAATTGCAAATCGACTACGCTATGCCGACGTAACTCTGACTGAATTTATTCGCGACTCTTTTGGAAACTACAGTTTAAAACCTTCTTCTCATTTGGCTCAGTTTATTTTCTGGGTGTGTACAGTAAATGTGTTGATAAAGCTGGGATTTTTGGGATTTCTTGTCGCCGGATCTTTTGGACCGTTAGAATTCCTAGACCAAATTGCTGCCTTGGATTATATCTTATGCACTGCTATACCACTAATTGGAACAGCTATATTTGCATTTAGATATCCGTTGTGTGGTACGCCATTATTTGATAAATTGAGAAAAAATTAAAACGAAACCTATTATAATATTTTTTGTAGAAATTATTTATAGGTTTTGGACTATCGAAAACTCAATTTTCCGCAATCTCGGATTTCCTATCAATTTGAAAGCTGCCGTTGAAAAGTCTCACAGGAAAACCATTTATGTGCACTTGTAAATATTTTAATTTAATATTTCAGAAATGTAACATATTTATTTTAGAAAATTGTTTTAGAAATTAAACATAGTTAAGATTTTTTATGTGTTGATTTGTTTTTAAATTTAACAAATTTTATTTTTTGCAGGGCAATTACGTGGATTGGATGCCCTTGTCTTGCAGTTCAGTTTTACGCTGATCCCAAATATTGCACTAACACATACGCCGCCTTTGCATGGAATACTTGGTGGCTAAGAGTTATATTTTGTTTACATGAATTCATTTTCATGATGCATGCTTGGAACATGAATACCTCGGCGTCTGGTATAAGCACTTTTGTTGGTGTTTCCCTTGCAAGTCTTTTGGACCGAATGACAAGTTGCATTAAATCCGCTTATGGAAAACTACCATCGAAAAAAGTGCAAATATATACGGTTGATCAGCTTGTTTTTGATTATAAACAGCTTATGATAATAACTGACAGATTTAATGACTGGATGGCTTATAAAAGTTTAGTAATTCATGTCGTTGGGTATTGTCAATTTATATCCGATGTTTTTGTGCTCATTCAAATTTTAAAAGCTGGAGGTGGAATCGTAGATGTTTGGTAAGTTTTTTTTTCATTTAACGAAATTAGTTTAAGTTTTCAGTCAGGCGTTTTAAATGAAGTCCCTTTGTGATACAGGTTTTATTTGGAGGACTGTCTTGTTGGAATTTACATGATGTACCGAGTTTACAAGTTTATGTCACGGGTTGTAACAAAAAGTGAGGGTTTCTTACACACACTTAATAAGTATTCTAAGTATTGTACATCTGCAAGGAAGGCTATGTATAGTAGAAATTTTAAGGCGTTGAAAATTATATCACTTCGTCTTGGTCCTGTTGTGCTTACTCCAATAACGGTCCTGGCATCACTGGATATATTTGGACAGTACTATGTTTGTGTGGCTTTATGGAAGGTGGAGGATTGAGATATATTCCTTTTCCGCAATTATTGCACCTTTTAATTGTATAGCACGTGAAGCACGTGAATATGACATGTAAAGCACTTTAACAAAAATTCATTTCAAATAGGATAGTTTAGTGAAATAATTATTGGCATTTATGTATCTAAATATTTTGTTTTATTATTCAATATGGTTTGTGAAAAACGACAGTGTAAGCTAAAACACGAACACGATGCTCACTTTTAATAAATAATAATGTATACTACTATCCATACCATAAAATATAAAGCTACTTTTGAAATATTGTATTCGTTTTATTTTGAAAATATACCAATTATATTCATTATTTCCCAAGTTTATTTATTTAATATAACTTTCATAAAATGTTTCGTTCGCAATTAACTCGCTAAAATGAAAATGTTATGTGAGGATATGTTGCTATAAAAGTGATATTTTGTTGCTATATAAATATATATGAAGTGCTATCGCTATATGAAGTGAAAGTTGCTATAAGTATTTTCATTATTTGAAATAAATTCGATAAAAATTGATGGTATGAAAACCGCGTGTCGTTATTCTCGGCACTTTTTCAAAACGGAGTGGACAATCCCGTTGGCTATTGGAAAGCAGGGCCAGGAAAAAAATAGAGGCCACATTTTCAATTATGACCTTTTGCAAATAATTTCAATTTAAAGCTCACATTTTATTGGCATTAGCCACCAGACTAAAAATTAGGTACCAGAATTTCTCATCCGAAAAAATCCGAATAAACGACAAATAGATTTTTAAATACTTAGCCGAGCTTATCGTTAAATAAATCTTGATTCAAAAATCAAGGGTGATAGTCGTTATGTTTGTTATGGCATTTCCAATAGAGTGACTAATTTACCAGTAAATTAAATTAAGTGTGCTGACGCAAAAATCATATAGTTTTCATATCAAAATGTGGAACAACAGCTGAATATGTAATGTTTCAGTAAACATATTTGTGAAATCGTAAGCCTACCCATTGGCTACCCAGTATATTTTATTTATGAAAGCTTACGCGAGCACTAACAACAAATTTTCATTCAACAAAACCAATCGCTTAATTTGTAAAACACGACAACAGAGAAAATCTGAAACACGGATCATTATTAATATTAAGGTGGAATCGTAACCGGCCCCTAGCTAACATTACGTTTTGCTAACAGTCCAATTCGCTAACATTACTATTTGCTAACACTCCAACTTGATAGCATTACAACTTGGTAACACTACATGCTAGCATTACAACTTGGTAACACTACATGCTAGCATTACAACTTGGTAACACTACATGCTAGCATTACAACATGGTAACAATGCTACGTCATATTCCGATTAGCC
This sequence comes from Entomobrya nivalis, assembly GCA_034695485.1. Taxonomy (NCBI): domain Eukaryota; kingdom Metazoa; phylum Arthropoda; class Collembola; order Entomobryomorpha; family Entomobryidae; genus Entomobrya; species Entomobrya nivalis. The sequence continues at coordinate 6,565 of JAQFZH010000653.1, read as the reverse complement.
TTTGTTTTGTTGTTTTATGAGGTGACGTCTTCAAAATCATTTATAACAATAAATTGGGGCAGTTCAAGCCCATAACCTGCGTTGCACTCAGGCAGAAAAGTATTTTAATAATTTTAAGAGCCTAAAAGTTTCCTTCGGTCTTTATTGTCTAACGTTAAAGACAATTATGGACCGTTAGGGTTTGTTAATATCACTCAATAATTTTCTGTACACATTAATGAAAAATACGATGATATACGTAGGCAATTTCACGACCCTCCGACCATTTTTAGAATGTTATATCTTTAAAGGATAATCATAAATATACCGGGTTATAATATGACTTGATAGCCCTAAGTTTGACTTAAAAATCCCACTAAGGATTTTTCTCTAGCTGCTTCGGCTAAGAAGCAACCTGGCAATCTATAAAAAAGCTAAGAAAACGAATTTTTCGGACTTTTTCAGGTAATTTTTTTAAAAATTGGACATAAGTTTCTAAATTGAAGGAAACAAATTCTGCTCGTGGTAAATATTTAGTCGTACTGAATCCGCGTTACATTTTTGGTAACCATTAGCCCTGAAAAGCCGACCATTTTTGAGTACTGAAAGGTGTGATTGTCACCAAAATCTGATTTTGCGCTTTTAACCCTAATTTTTTGCTAATTTTGGACTTCGAATTTTTGCTTTCCAAAGTGTCAATCCTAAACGTGAAAATTTAGAGCAATATCCTTTTGTACATTTTTAAGTTAGACCTTTAGCTATATTAAAATAATATCTTCCGGCAGATTGTCCTAGTTTCCTTGGAGCTATCGCAAAACGAAAATGGTCGGATTGACGTGAAATGCCCTACGTACCATAACTAAACACAACAACCAATAAGCTCTGCATTCATTCAATGTTTCAATTTCGATGTTTTTGAATATTACCCTGTAACAATATGGTAGATATCTCATTTAAGGTTGCAATAATCGCCACAAATGCGACGGAAAACCACAAACGACTACCCACAGATCATTATAGCATCACCACTCAAAATATTAGCGCAAGTACAGCTGTGCAGTTACCTGCAGTGTGATCATTGAATCGCACCGTTCGAGGTAACAGAGTAACCAGAGATAATTCTCCCCCACTTCGAACATCTTTATTGATCCTACACATTCCGAATAAATATAAAAGAGCATCGAAGAATCTTAATTTTTACTTTACGACTCCGGCCCATCTGTCGACCGCATTCTATACTATATGCTCATTAATATGTTTATATGCATGTCAACAAAACCTTCCTCGTTAATTAAGCCTTCAAAGTAAAAAAAATATTCGCACTTGACTTTTTAGCTAGAATCTGCTGTAAAAGAAGCCTTTCAGACTTTGACCTCTAATAAATTTTATACCAGCTCATAAAACACATAGAAGAACTTATTTATTACGTGGAGAATAATTTGATTGGAGGAAATAAGATGGGGAAGTCAAGACCTCCAAAGTTTGCAATTGAAGACTGGAACTGCTATCGTAGAGTTATAAATGACCTGGCTAGAACCAACAGTGCAGTGCATGGATGGCACAGGAGATTTGAAACCCAACTTAGCGCATCTCATCCTTCGCTGTGGAATTTTATAGATACAATTAAAAAAGAGCAATCTACCAACTAGCATCGAATAGATAAACTTCTTGCCGGAGAACCATCTGAGCTACCACAAAAATACAGAGATTTGACTGATCGGCAAATGGTTGAAGGCCAAGACTTTGGAAGGAGAAAAATACGTGAATATTTGACATCCATTGCTCATGTCTAGTTCGATTTGTAATCAAAACAATGTATACTTTGTGTGGATATGTAACACCGTTGTAAAATATATGTATATTCTTCAAATAGCACTTCCAAAATTTTGCAAAAGTTGCGAATTCTTTTTGTGTTTAAGCCAGTAACCTATATGCATATCAGTATGATAATGTAGATAATGTATTTGAGGCATTTAATACATTTCTCAAACCTCGAACAATGACTAACTTGATTGCGGTGTTGTATTGCTGGCATTTTGTATTATTAGCAACTTATAATTAGAGCAAGTGGTACTGTTAGGAAAGAAAAAATTGGCAAATTAGACTGTTGTAAATTTACAATGTTAGCAAATTTTACATGTCAGCAAAACGAAATGTTAGCAAGGGGCCTGGACCCATTGGAGTACATATTCCACCACAAGAAATTTCATATAATAATACTACACGAGCGTTTTCCATATAAGCGCTAGACGCCTCTTACAAAAGTTTCATCATGAATACTTTATTAAGTCACAAGTAAATTAGGCTATGAAAAACATGTATACTGTGAGGATAAATACCTTTAGGGCATGTCGGGGAATCTGTTTACGTGTTAATTATTATTTACATGTCTAATCACTTTTTCAGAATCTAATCCACAAGCATGTTTCTGATCCACGCGTTTCCAATAACAAGCAAAATCAGCAAAACGATTTCTCAAACACATTTTTCTAACGTTTTTAAAGGTTCTACTTACCATCCTCTATCACCACTTTAGAAATATCCCGTCTTTACAATGGTTCTACTTGGGGAAAAGGGCCTTCTCAGATACCTCAGATTTAATTTATTATTGGCCGACTGGTGTGGCGCCATACCATTTAAATGGAACAAGAAAATAAGGATATACGGAGTTCGCCTTTGGATGTGTCTACTTTACCTGACTTGTGCAACAAAGCGGTATGCTAGTTTGGATAAAGTTTATAAAGGTTCTGCATTCTGTCTTCGATCACCACTTGGAAAACATTGACCTTTTACAATGGTTCTACTTGGTGAAAAGGGCCTTCTTAAGGACCTCAGATACAATCTACTACTGGCCGACTGGTGTGGTGCCATACCATTTAAATGGAATAATACAGAAAAACGACTAGAAATGAAAAGTCACCAGAAAATAAGGTTATACGGAGTTCGTCTTTGGCTCGTCTTACTTTACCTCACTTGTGCAGGAATTCAAGTTGTCTGGGTTTTCAAATCAGCTCCTCTCACTGTTAACACACATGGTATAATGTTCCTGGCTACTGGCATTGTTTCTCTGTGCTGTCACCTTGTCAATTACAAAGAACTGTTAAATGTTGTGCAACTAAGCAACAGTTTCTTTGATTTCGAACAGCGACTATCTTCATTTGAAAAACAAGGCAATCATCGACCTGGGAAATTGGATAGCAAGCGATTACTCATTAAGCTTATGACGCAGTTAATGACTGCAACCGGAACAATAATGCCAGTTGTATATCATTTGGACATTCTTCGGAACCCGTGCTTTCCCATGTATGTGGGATACTGGACGAGCGATCTATGCAATGAAAATAACCTTGGAACATCACTAAGTCCGACTTGGACTGTTGCAGAAATTTCGACTAAAATTGGGATCATTTCGGTTTCCTATTTTAACTGGAGCATACTATTGGTTGGAATGCTGTTTCATGTTTCGTGGGAATGTATAATGCAAGGTCACTGCTTTCGAAGATATATTGCTGAATTTGGAAGGTAACGTGTATATTAACTTATATATAACACAAATAACCTATTATTATAAACTATATAAACCAAGTTTCGAAATTATTTTAAATATTTATATTGTTTGGTTTAAAGCATCTTAATGAGTGAAGCCACCCTAAAAAGTGATACCTTAAGAAGGAAAACTAGTTTCCTCTACAGACAACTCCAAGTAATGTCCGCTCAGTACCGCTTAACGTATTCCCGTTTAATGATTGGATCTTTATTTCCTGGCCTTATGGCCATAGAGACCGTTTGCATATACAACACTATTTCGCTGGTATCTGGTCGGAATGCGAATGATTCTTTGGGTTACAGTTTGTTGTATGCTGAGTGCATGATTGTTTGCATTTGCAATGTTATCTTTATGTTTGGCATATTGGCTGACGTATTCAATGTTTCTACGGTGGTTCTGGGAAAGTTGAATTCTAACCGAAAGATAAGGAAGAATCCATGGCTTAGACGGTGGTTACGGTCATGTCCTGTTTTGAAGATTTATTTTGGGGGAACTAACTATTTGGATAGATTGACTCCACTGGCGGTAGAAGAGTTTGTTATCAACCAAACTGTGAGCTTGTTGCTTTTGAATAATTAGTATAATAATTAGACGCGACAAGTTTCATTTATTTATATCGCGATATGTATGGACTTTGGCTAAATTGGTTATTATTTTATTTAGTATTAATTTGCACCCGACACAAGCTTCTAAGTAAAATTTCGCAAATGTGATTCTCTTGGTGTGCTGTGTCCGTGACCTTGCTTGGGATATAATCTAAAATATTTCAATAGATCTCTGTAGTAATGTACTAATGCAAGATAATTTTTCATTTTTGAGAAAGAAATTTTGTAAGTCCTATTAAATAGGCCATTTGTTAATTTTTGTGCTTAAAATTGAATACTTGAATAAAAAGTGATCTAAAAACTAAAAAAAAAAAATAATTATTACATATCGGAATTTTTAATATATAATTGCAACTGCTTATTGTGGCTGTAAACCAGTTCATATGCTTGTTGCAAAAACCTTAGAAGTATTCATGAGTAAGAGTAGTGTGTAAACCCAAATCTGAATTGACATCAAGTTGTCATGCTGATGACAACACTATGTCTAGTTAAATGATTGATTGAGTGGTTTTATTTTACTTTAACTATTTAAACTTAACTTTAACTTACACAGTTCAATAAAACTAACATAATTTCACATCAAGTAATAGTTTGGTAATTAATGTGGTTGGATATTCTCAATATATATCGGATGTTTTTTGCGAAATAAATCACTAATAAACAATATTATATCAGATGATAACATGATAACTTATTATACATTAATTTCTCAGACAGAGCTGACCCACACTACACTTCTCATATTTGTTCAAATGCATGCTCTGTTTTTACAGATATGCAGCTAATATAAAATAACGCTCTTATTTATATATTTTTGAATTGAAATCATATAACATTATATTATATTCCAATGAGAAGCAGAAAAAATCTTACTTTCGAATATGGTATTTTATTAGCAATTCAAACGAGATGGGTTTTTTATTGATTTAACCTCGAAATACTAATAGAAAAATACTAATACCAAAAAACCATCATTAATTTTATGGCAAACAACACAGTTAGCCGATTGCGTAAAATATTGTGCAAGTCATTGTGCCACTTCAGACATAAAGTCTCTTAAGTTTTCTAAAAAATGCTTTGTCATCCAAACCATGCAAACCGATTACAATAGCTTATGTATCAAAAATTATATTTTCATACACATCATTATTATCATGACTTATGAAATTCTGCAGGTATGCACAACTCTATTTAGCTTGATGCATATTTCTAATTAATTATTCTCATGCTTTTTAGTAAAATTTCGCTACTATGAAAAAAAATCAGGATAACTTAGGACAATTCATATCTCCACAATCTTGCTACTATGTGTATTTCTCCAAATAATTAGAATTCCCCAAATATACTTGCAATATAATTACAAATTCATTTTTCAGAATGCTCTTTATGCAACTTCAGAACATCCTCGTTCCACCCGCATTGATAGAAATTCCCAGCTATTGGCTCTCCCAATCCGTATTTCTCTGCAAAATTTCTAGTAGAAAATTTGGCTCGCTCAATGCTTGCTTTCTTGGTTAACCGTTTTTCATCAAAGTTGATTTTCTTTGGCTGCTCGTATAACAAAAATATGTATCTATGAAGTCCAGTGTCCTTTGGAGGGCCAGAACCAACATATTCGGTTAAGGTCTCACCTTCAGAAATTTCCATGCCTGGAATGTTGCCAACAACATAATGTTGGCCTTCTACAAAAAATAAACAAATAAGTTTATGAATAAAATCAATGTCCCTTATGTTTAAATTGCCTTTTTTTAACAATAAAATTGCCAAGGTAACCAACCTCTATAAATAGGTTCCTTTCTGGATGGAACATCAGCATCAATCATAATCAACAAATATAGCTTGTCTGACTCCGCATCCCAAGAAATATTTGGTGTGTTTCGGACTTGCAGCGGAGTCAACACGTTTCCAAGGTTCACTTCAATGTCATCCTCATATGTCACGTTTAAAACAGACTGAGGCACCGTAGCTATGACATCTGGCACAATTTGTTGTGTCTCAAATTCCTTCAGTCCTTCTGCTAATACATCTTGCTTTAGGAGAACCTAAACACAAATGAATGTAATATGTTTATTGATAATCATTAATATATTAGTAAATATTTATCCCAATTAAATTACTCACACCAAGAAATACACTGAAAACTACAAATAACCAAAATCTCGGGTCAAACTGCATTTTAATCTTTTTAAATGTTTTCAAAGTTGTAATTCCAGATTCCACGTTTTAATCAGTTTTCCCCAGCAGCTTAAAATGAACTAACAGAAGATTTCTTTTACAACTCCAGAATATATCATTGCATTTTATTTCAGTGACATATTCTGCTATAGTGATGACATGCTGGGCAAGTCCGTCCGTACCAGACAATGACAAGCCCTAAATATTGCTAACTCATCACTCAAATGCTTGCACAGTGAAGTAACTTTTCAATTTTAGA
>JAQFZH010000652.1:0-29062 GCA_034695485.1 Entomobrya nivalis | reverse complement strand
TGTTTCCTGAAAAGATGAATGTATTTTAAGTGAAGTGGAAGTTGAATTTCTAATGCAGAGGGTTCTATAGTCCTTAACAAATGAGTTTTTTCAGTTTTCAATATGGTAAAATTGGTATGCAAATTGTTTAGAGGAAATGTCCCCATTTGCCATGTCATTTATAACATGCATAGGTATTGTGACGATTGGATAGGAAGAATAATAATATTATATGTGCATACATACCTTGAGGTGGAAATTATTTTTGAAAACTACTTGAATTTTATCTTCTTCTTTACTGCCATGCAATGGGAAAAGGCTATTCCGAAAACATTGATAATATTTATCTTTGTAATTTGAAATGTTTGCTCTGCTGAATTCAGTAAATGGAAATTATCGACATCCATAGGGTTGTTTGTGATGATGGCCATACACATAAGACCATATAAATTATGATGACCAGAAAAGTTTCTATTTTTTCTCATCAAAAATCCTTTCTCTGCTGCGAAATTTCAGTACCAAAAGCACAATGATGATTGCTGCTATATGTGATTATTGGCCTATTGATTGATTCGCCTTTGATGATGTTGTCAACGAGATTTGGCGATAAATGTACAAAGTCTTCTTTAAATGCTGTATATATTTTTCAAATTGTAAATATTATCGGATGCATATTTATAATTGATGGGATATAAAGATGTTCGCTGATATTTAATTACCGTTTAATAAAAATATCTTGCAATATATATGTTAATGACAAATATAATGCGAATGGTCACGCCCTAAACTGGATACAATATACAATTAGTTAAGTTACTTACTACATACTAACAGTAGCAAATGCCATACCAAATCATCAATACATTTAATATTGATCTGATATGATACTGCGAAAGATGTCAATGAGAATGTTGAAGCTGTGCTGTATGCGGGATTGCTGGTTCACAGTCACAGTACAGTAAAACACATTTGATAAGAAAAATGGAAAGAAGATGGAAGTTGCAAAATATATATTTCAACTTTATGTATGCTTACAATGCAATGTTACAAATAAAGTTGATACTTTAAATTCCAAATTTTGCATTGTTTTATGACATCTTGTTGAGCTTTCGCATAATTTACTTATTCCATAAATGAAAATTAAAAAAAAAACTCATTGTATAGTGTATATGTTGTCATTGTGAATATCAGCATTTCACTGTTTTCTAGCATTAACTGATTCAAATACATGATTTCCACACACAAATTTATTGAAAAGAATTTTATTAATGTGAGATGAGATGGTAATATGCATGAAGCACAAACTGCATATTGGTAGTCATTCACCGACATAGATCTCAAATCTCTATGTCTACCAGTTTTTGAGAAAAGTATTAGATAAATACTGTTGGTACGGTGGATTATACATATATTTAGATTGCAGCTGCATAAATTACAACAAAAAGGAAGAATTGAACTTGAAGATAATTGTGGGTTTTGGATCCGCAAAGCTGAGGAGGCTACTATATACTATGTAAACTAACGAGATAAACACACATGAACATATATTCGGGCCATACGATACCATAAAACTGAATGACAGGATTATCATTTAAGATGAGACTATTATGAAACATGAGTCATTAATGCTTGTAATATAAGAATGGAATGAGTGAAAAGAATGTGATATCTTATCTCCAGCAGAGTATCTTTTATTTAGCGAACCCTGTCTTTTCAGGTCAACAAAACAATAATAATAATAATGGAAATATTTTGGAAGGTCGTAAGTATTTAAATGACGATGAGATGCAGTTATGCAATTAAAAGGCATTCAATGACACAATTGAAGAATTCGTTTTTTTTCGAAGTTTTTACTTCAGTTTTTTTATTTTTCATTTTCAATAATTCCGTTTATCATTTGCTATATTATAATAGCTATTTATTGCCCTGAGCTATTATTTAAGGTAGTTTTGTGATTAAAATTGAAAACTTGTCTGGATTATTATGACATTTTTATGCTCTATTTTAACGTATGAAACACAGTTTCCCTGCTCTGATTTTCATAAAAATTGACAAGAAACGATAAATATTTTTTTAATTGTAAGAACGACGACGATAATCACAAATAAAAATACATACACGAGAAATGACAACACGGTGATCTTATAATTAATTGCTTTACGCTCCACATACATATTATAATCCGAGATTTAAAATGAAATTGAATTAAAATGATAATATTATGCTTTGTAAATATATAATAATTGAGGTAATTAATTAACGAACAACGAAACAACTCATTACAACATCCCTCGATAAAACACACGACCAAATAGCAAACTTTGAAAAGAATTAATAATAATTAAAAGTCTATTTGATTAATATTAATTTCCGTTTAAAATTAAAATATGTTATCATCAGTCCACCCTGGTTTGGAACATATATTTTTGTAGTAATCTGAAAAGTCGACGTAAGGCAAAACTCTTCCACTGTCGTCAAGAGTCAGTCTATGATCCGAGTTAGTGAGAAGATCCGAGTCTGTGCTGGTTGTAGGTTCTGTATTGGTCGTACTATTGGTCGTTATACTTCGATTAGTTGAGGTCATTTGTGCTGCACCATCATCCAACGTGGCATTTACAGGAGTTGCGTTATCATTTTCATAATTAAAATTGAGTGGCCTACTAAAAACCCCAGCACCTGACTGAATGTTATGATGACGAAGCGTTCTGCTTGCTTGAGGACTCATTGTCGAATTGGGAAGGGGAAAATTAAAATTTCTAATTAAAAGGGTCATATCTTCTCTTTTGTTAGCTTTGTTGGGTAACGTATTCTTCATAAAAAAGTCATGGTGCATTCGGGATACTTTATCTACAACAGCTTGCGCAACCATGTTTAGGGACGACTGTGTTTTAAATTCTTCTACAATCATTTGTGCAAGATGAATATTTACCTGTTCACTTTCAGTAGCTTCACTAACTGCCTTGTAGAGACCATCAGTGAACAAAATTAGAAAGCGACAAGAGTCGTCCAAAACGACTCCAGGGTGGATTTCGGGTGTAGCGATTACCGGCTCGCTGGCAGCGTTTCGTAGCTGCTCAAATTCTTTATAACCACCTTTCACAAGATAATTTCCGAGACATCTTGTGCTGATTTGATTGCCAATCCTTCCCACAGCAATCATCTTTTGTACATCGAGACCCAACTGCTGTATTCTACAAAGCTCATCATCATTTCGCAGGTCATGGTCTACACTTAACTGACCTACGCGCAACACCCCTTCCCCGTCCATTCGACAAAGCAGAGCACGACTATTACCTACATTGGAAACGTAAAGTTTTCCATGGAAAATTAATACCACAACCGCTGTCGTTCCTGAGGCAACTTCATGGTTTAGTTTGGCCAAAACTGGGGAGCACTCGTATAAACTGCGTCCATGGGGAACTGGCATTTCTGCCAGGATATTTGTACGCTCTGCTAACTGTTGTCCAATGCAGTCAGCAAAATATTCCTTCTCCACTGATAAAAATGCCTGACGTAATACTTCTCGGACGGCTTCCTCTTCAGAGCTATTTTCAAATAATTGTCCTAGTAAAATCTCTGCTGGCATTTTCTCTTTTGCAAATTTCGAAGCTTTAGTTCCACAATGTCCGTCAAATACTCCATACAAACTGATATTCCCTGAGGCATCATCAACGTGAAAATGGAAGCTTTCATCTTCAGACTCATGGTCGGGATTCCAATGGCCATCCCTTTTGTATGACTGGTTTTGGGAAAAACCCACACCTATTTGTCACGTAAAACGCAAATGAAACAAAATGGTTATTGGAAACTGCGAATCAAATTAAACTCTTTAAAACCATATGTCAAAGTAAAATCTTTATGGAAATAAACCTGTTTGTGAACAAAGAGGTAGATCGTCAGTCCATGACGTATCAGTCTCAGGACCACTTGGAGTTGTTAGATATTCCATTGTAGATAGGCCCATTCCGTGGTGACTGTCGTAATTCCAGGAAAATTATTTTTTGTTTAAACATGTGCTTATTTATTTCAGTCCCATTTTTGCAGCACATGAGCATGTTCGTTTATTTTCAAAAAAGGAGTAAAACAGCAGCACTATAGAATAACGCCCAGTAATCATTTCAATTCATTACTCCAATCTTTTTTTTGAAGGGCTTAAATTCACATTGTTTCCAATTCACTGGAAGCAATTACGGGAAAAAATTATTCGCCAAAAGTAGAAAACTTTCAAGGCACTACAAATAGTCTAGTGAAATCTCCAGATACACGACTACAATATAAACTTGAACTATAGTTTGAATGACTTACTTAACTGTTCTGTCACTGCACTAGGTCACCATAAAAAGTCACAACTCACAACAACACAAGCAGAATCCATCAACCTCAAAAGACTACATCAACAAGGTCCTTGTCTTGTTTACGCAGTACCAAGTAGCAACCAAAGTAGGAGTAAATATGCAAAAAGAAATATGAAGAAAAATGTATCAAAAGAGCTTTAAACAAGGCCATCAGTTGCTGAAATTGGCAATGTCTGATAGTGTTTACAGTTACTATAAAGAAAAACTTTCGCATATTTCGCGGAGCTAATTCAGCCCTGATGATGTGATCCGAGTTGCATGTTTTTCACTATCAGTTTTGTTGGATTGGTGCAGTGAGAGTGGCAGGCAGCTGTATACTTACTTTATATGCTTGTTTCTTTTTTTTTGTGTGTGAAGCGCAGCAGCGTTGTTTTGTTGCATGCAACACGAAGACGGAGAAAATAGTTGGTCTGCTCTTATTACCTCGTTTTCTTTGTGCGCAGCGTCATAAAAGCTATCGATAGGTGTTTTGTCATAGCTGCAGAATTTTTTTTCTTTCATTTTTTTATAGCTTTTTTATTGCAGAAGCTTAAGTACAAGAAGGAAAGTGTTTCAAAGGCGAATGAAGTTTTTTTACGAGGGACAATGTAATGCAATGCTTCCATGCTAACAAGTTTGTTTTGTTTTGGGTACAAAACATGAGAACTGAAATAATGCACTTGCACTGGTAGCTTCAAGGTGGAGAAGTAGGAAAAAAATAATCCAAGTACTCATGACACAGTTTATACAATTATATTCGTTATGTCAATGTCAGGCGATATGACAGAAATGATTTTATTACAACGACTCGTTTTTTTATGTATTATAAATTAATCCAAATACTTTAAGTTCATTCAAAAAATTCATTCAATCAAAACATTCACTCATTCATTGCTTGGTAGGGGAACCACTGATGTGGATTGGTGTTCGCTTGCGGTGGTTGATCATCGTCAGTATTTGGAACTGCTGGTAGAGCTTCAGGCTGATCAAAATTCAAAAAGTCCCAAATCAAAATTGTGTCGTCATGAGAGCTGCTGACGATCTGGAACTCATCGAATTGAAGTCGGAATACTCGCCCGGTGTGTTTCTGCAAAAATTACATCGTAATGTCATTAATAATGGTCTACTGCAAAATATCTGATTACAAACAGGAAATGATGATGAAAAAGGTTTATGTTAAGAAGTATTGCATATGTGCAGCAACTTACAACTAATGTTCTCAGGCAGAGGGAAGATGCGGGGGCTCGTGGATCAAGTGCAGCTTGAAGATCCCACACCTTTATTTTGCTATAAAAATCATCGAAAACTATATTATAGCATCGTTCACTAAAAATATTTTGACATAGAATGTTTTGCAGCTGTTAACTTACCCGTCGTATGCACCGCTAACGATCCTTTTGTTGTCGAAACGAATGCAGCGAACTAATTCTTCATGGCCTTCAAGTACTTTGAGACAAGCACCACATTCAATGTCCCACAGTCTAAATAGAAAAATATGTATGTTTATGAGTTAATATCCAGCATGGAATTTAGGGCAGGGTCAGGCTACCTTGTAAACTAAACACATAACTCACCGAATAGTATTGTCAGAACTGCCACTAACAACCAGTCTATCACGATACTGGAGACAAGCGATTCCGCGCTTGTGTCCGTTGAGAGTTCTTACAAATTCACATGAACTGGTGTTCCATACCTAAATAAGTATAATTACAGCATTATTTTACCTAGTCTGAATCGCAAGGTTAGATCATCATTATGAAATCATACAAACAACACTTACTTTGATCGTCCTATCTCCAGAAGCTGAGACAATGTACTTTTCATCGAAGTCAACCACATTTACAGCAGCTCGGTGACCTACAAGTACTCGGTGGAGGTTGATATCAGTCGCAGAGTTCATATCCCAAACCGCAATACTGCGGTCCTGCAAATGAACAAAGATAAATACATTAAAATAAGTTTTAAACAATGCCAACTGTAGAAACTACATAGCTCCACTTCAATAATGACATACTTTTGAACATGTAACCATCATGCCGTTGTTAAACCGGAGATGTAAAACGGCTTCACAATGGTGTATGAGAGTGTTAACCATTTCTCCGGTCTTTACATCCCACACCCGAACTGTCGAGTCACTAGATCCACTGATTATGACTTTCTCGTCGTACTGAAGGCACAAAACAGACCCTGTGTGTCCTGTAAGCACCTGTGACATTTGTTTGAAAAATTAGGCATTAGTATATTTTGTAACAAGGAGTTGTAATGAGTATTTAAGCAGGAAAGCATTACAACCTTTTCAGACTCTCGTACCTTCGTACACTGCAAAGTTTGTCTGTCCCATATTTTGATAGTGTTATCACGCAGTCCGGAAACGATTTTTGAATCATCATACTGTAAACAATACACCCCTTTGGAATTCTCGGATCTACAGTTGATGAGCTGAAGGTTGGGATCACCTTTCAGCCAGTTGTTTTCGATATTCTATAATTGACAATGAAAAAATTACATTAATATATCAAACTATTAACGTAAGAACACTTAATAAAAAAAACCTCAAATGGGCGTATCATTTTGTTCATTAAACTCACCTGAATATCTTGGATAATTCGAGGGTATAAGCTACGGTAAAAACTGTTGTCGGGATGAGAAATACCAGGGCGTGGCTTAAACAAATGGTGAATCCTGAAAATAAAAAAGTTTCAAAATGTAAGCCTTAAGGAGTACTTTTGAGACGAGTTAAGAGATGCAGTTAACTTTGATATTTTATTCATATTATTTTCATCGACATACCATCCACGCCTCTCTGCAAGCCCTCTCCACAATGTGTCAGTTCGTACTTTACGTTCGATGAGTTTCTTCCACAACATAGCATCCGAGATCACTCTGTTCCATTCTTTGCACACAAGTTCAGCGGCACACAATGACTTCGCGTCAAGATAAGACAAAATGTTTTCTGCAATATGATCTAGTCCTTTCTCTGCAAACAACAATTAACATAATATGTCAAGAAAAAGATGCACAAAAAAGTAAGACGCAAAAAACTTGTGAGGCCACAAAACTCAATTAAAAAAGACATTAACGATTCCACTCATTACACGTCCTTTATGCAAATTGAGATTGTGAAAGTATGACGAAGAAGACGACGAAGCGTTAAAGTTAGAAAAACAACAGATGTACTTACTGGGCAGAAGTGTGATGAAATCTCTTTGAAGCATAGGTGTTAGGAACTCATTTATTTGACCATGTTGGTAATGACAAACTCTCAGCAGTAGATTTTCAATAAAATCTAATTGTTCCCCTTCAGTCCATCCATCAAACATATTAAGATTGCGCTCCTTTTCTGTTACATATGCAGAGCTCAGCTCTCGCCGCGGTGGTTCCTCTCCTAACTCGTCCATCTGAAAACTGATGAATTATGCTCCCTGCTAATTAGATTGCTGACGATCCCTCTACAAAAAAATGAACACAATAAAAAACATGCTATTAAATCCCCTGATACATCCTCAAACTACATAAGAATTTACCAAATCATTGAATAATAACAACCTAATTCAATTTTTTGTTAGATTTCAATGAGTTCTCAACCAAAACACCGTTACGTATAATCAACTTGTTTACAAACAAAATTCACTCGCAAAAACAGAATCCAGCAGCAATATATACAAGAAAAACAATCACCTTTGTTAAATACTTGTCCAACCAAAACAAACTTTACAAGTTGGTTTAAAATTATTTTTAAGTTTAGTGGTAAAAACAGGGTATATATATAACTCTTGTATATTGCATTGTTATTGTATAATATACAAAAGTCCACATACTTTTTCCGACAAAAAAAATAAAAAAATATCCGCTTTTAAAGTGCGTTGACGGAGGTTTTCAAGCACTCCAACTATAAATTCCCCATTCAGTTTAATTTTCAGTTATAATTTTTTGCGTCCAAACTGAAAAAAATAAATTGTGTAGCTTTCAAAATAATAGATTTCAAGGAACTGAGCAGCTCCACTGCAAAATGGGTCAGCAGAAAGAAGGAAATGGAATGTATGGGAGAGGATACGACAAGTTGAACTGCACTGTGGTTGGGGATGACAGGCTAAAAAGAAACATATGAAGATACACTAACAAGTATACCCGTTATGCTTAAGAAACGACTTTGAAAGGCGTGCGCAACTCAAATGACGCTGCTGCTCGATGATGATGATAGCGTATTGTATTTTTAGCTTTACTTCACAATACACATTCGTTCATGAGCTTGCACACAAAAGGATGATGATGATAGCAAGAGAGTCAGAGAGAGAGAGAGAGAGAGAAGAAAAAAGAAAGACAAAGTATGCACCAGCCAAACCAGGTATGCAATGCATTGGATCATGCATCTAATCTAGATTGGATTGATTTGGTAGAGAAGCAGTGCAGTCGCAGTGTGCACTGTGCAGGCAGACGCAAAGTACATATAATCATAATCATCATCATCATCGTCAACTCTCAACGAACATTATGACACGACCACGACCACTGCACACAACGGAGACGCAGCGGACGCTATCAAGATAATTTTTCTTGGTTTGGTTGGAGAAATGAAGAATGACGTTGAGATGTAGTTTGGTGGTGTACCTAATTAATGCTCAAAAACATTTATCTAATTGCCTTTTGTTACTTTACATTAAAATTGTTAGGACATGTGACAGTGACATTTATGATGTGATGACAAGGAATCATGGCGTGACAGTAGTGTCACTGAACAAAACAGCCCAAATATGTTTGCTTAAGACTACCAATGTTTTATGTGTATTCCAATCATGAATTATGAATCCATGCATTTTACATTTTGGAGCTTTTTGTCGTTTGGTGAATTGGTAATTAAGATGGAGAGGTAATATGTATTATAATTATCTTATGAAGTAATGATGCTTTTGATGATATGTATGCATTACAATTTCAAGATGAGTATTGGAGGATGAATTATGAATTACGAACAGGATGATGATGGGGCCATAATGATACTTACTTTTACTTACATGTGATAATGATTAGAGTTAGCTATGAAGATGAAACTTGTTAAAATCCTATAAAATATTTAAATGGCTGTTGTTTAACTAAGAGGAAATTAATGGTGGTGGTGGTGTACATGAAATGTGAATGTCAACGAACAGCAAACATTTTTATTGAGATGTAGGAAAAATAAGGACATGACACCATCGTAAAATTTAACACAAAACGTGACCTTTTATTAAAGAAGTTTTTTTCAAAAGGCATATTAAAACAATCTTAAGCTGAAGAGGTAGCGGCAGCGGAGGGGGATGACGTATCCATCGCCGTCTCTTCAGTATATTTGCCTTTAGTTGCAGCCTGCTTGGCGAGACGTCCCTTGGCTCGTCGATCCAAAATTTCTTTTCGGTTCTTGTCCATTTTCAATTTAACTATTACTACCTACAAAACAATACAAGAAAGGGTAAGTGGTTAGAATTAGAACCAAATGATTAGCTAGATTAAACGCGTAATTTCCGATTTATCTAAAAATTCTATTTTAAAACATTATTATACCTTGGATGGGTGAACCGCGACGTTAACAGTTGTTCCGTTGGCCTTCTCACGCTGGATGCGCTCGATATACAGGCAAAAGCGTTTACGATATACTTGAGTGACCTTTCCCACTTGTTGGCCCTTGAAATGCCCTCTCATCACCTAAAACACAATTAAATCAAGATAGAATTAGAACTGGCCCTTATCAAAGTGCATGTCAGTCTCAGTTTGGCTTTTAATAAGACTCTCAGTTCCAATTATTCGCCATTAAGCTACTACAAGTTACTCCAGCACCCTGGATAATACATAGAAAACCTATGCATTATCCAAATAGCGCAAGCAACACATCAGTAGACATCTAATCTGAGAATGGGTTAAAGTGTCATCATCGAGTTTTCAAAAAAAAGGATACTCCTACACAATAATTAACTACAAAATGAACAATTATAATTACCTGCACTTCATCATCCTTCCGAACAGGCATGCTCCTCACGTTGTACTTCAAACGGAGTTCCTTCGACAAGGGTGCCGACATCAATCTCCTCCTGATGTGAGAAGGAGCGTTAAAATGACGCTTCCTATTCTTCCTGCGTGAAGCAGTTACCTGGGTGTTTCTCTTCATTTTGATTAACTACAAATAGACAACAAAATAAAACAACTAATTAATGATTAACTCAACAATTATTTTCTCCATCCAGCTCCTCCACACACACTACACATGTATCAGGTAGCACACGTCCACCACCACCACCACTAACTAATATTAATACTCCCACAAAATGACGATTTTTACAATTAAAATTTTCACAATTAACTAAACAATATACACAACAATCACTAGTTATACTAGTTTATTTAAAATATTTAACTCACCTGAAATAAAGTTAAACTTTAACTGGAAAAAATCCGGTCGACAGAGTGCCTTAGAGCAAGACAGTCGTGTAGATGGGAATGAAGAGGCAGTGGAGTGAGCAGAGTAGAGCGAAAAGAACCATGCAGCACGCCGGAACACCGTACATTGGGTATAGGCAATCTAAAGCCATGGGTTTTCTTAATTTTTCCACCACTCGCGCTCCCACCTTTTCTCAATATCGACTAGATGGAGCTGCCATAGCACTTGCTGTAGAAGCAGCAGAACAAAGTCTTCCTCGGCAACAGTGTAATTCAAAGCAATAAACCATCAATGATCGAGAAGGGATGCGTGTATTTTTGTATGCATGCATATTGGAATGGAGTGGAATCAGAATCAGGCTTCTGCTGAGGTTTTTTGAGGAGAATTTCTACTTGAATTTACAAAGGCAACAAGTTACAGTAATGGCTTACCTTATAACTTTGCAAGATGGCATGATGATGATGAAAAAACATTTTAAAAACAGATTTTTGTATTTTGGCATGTTGTTGTTATGTTGTTTCTTGTTATCCTTGATGATATTATGATTCTTCAGCAATCTTGTATGTTTTGGTACATAGTATATGCAACGTGAATGGATATGGTATGATCTTCATGATGAGCCATGATAATGATAACTGATGATGGTGATGGTGAGCAGTTGTTTTCGCATTTTCAGCATGTATCTATATTGTATACTACTGTCGGCATGGAACGCTTAAAGCGTTTGGATTTATGTAGGATAAGAAGCAATGGACATGGATGATATAATATGAAAAAACAGAACTGTCAAAGGCTCCATAAAAAAGCACATGACATGATATGCTGGATTAAGTTGGATGATGTTGGACGTAGTGAAGCAAGTAGCAACTTTTATGTAATGCCAGACCAGTCACGCCAGCTGAGACCACTGCACTGCTTTTACATATTAATTTTTACTGCTTTGAATTTTAGAAAGGACGTTAGTAAAGTTTCAAAATAAAATGGGAAGTCTAACAAAGTACAGTGCTAGAGCATTGCATATAGCTAAAACAACAGGCTTGGATGTAAGTGAAGTGTGGTTGTTTCTGTACATATGTAATAGTGATAAAAAACGGTGACCAGAGTATAAAAATTTGCGTGTTGAATGGTTTTTTAATAGGCTTGGAAACCAGGTAGAAATTTGTCGTACACAGTTCATCGGCATTTCTCCAGGTCGTCTGCGTTGTCAAGTCATCATGCTCCCTTGACTCTACTCACTGAAGATGAGCTGATTATGAAAGATACAGGTACATAGATTACTATAGAAAATTTGATTGTTTTAACTGCAGTTTACATAATATGTCATATTTATCATGATGTTATCTTTACGTTACAGTATCCAAACTTGCTAGGGATAAAATAGCACCTGTCGTAAGGAAGATGGATGAGGAAGGTCAAACGGATCCTGGTGTGATACAAGAGCTTTTTAGGAATGGGGTAAAGTGATACATTTTATGTAGGAACTGTTGTCATTGCAAAAGTAGACTAGTTGCATAATTTTTGTAATTTAATTTATAACTGTTCTAGCTTATGGGAGTGGAAATTCCAGCCGAATATGGAGGAACTGAAGCCAGCTTTGGAAGCTCCATCGTAGTTATCGAAGAGCTGGCAAAGGTTGATGCAGGGATCAGTGTCATGTGTGATATACAAAACACGCTTGTCAATACGTTGATCATGAAACTGGGGACTACAGAGCAAAAGAAGAAGTACTTACCTCAACTTGCTACTAACACTGTAAGCTGTTTTATTTTATTTTTTAGATAAAAATGATGGTTATGATATGCGTTGACTTACATTATTGTAGGTTGGAAGTTTTTGCTTATCTGAGCCGCAATCAGGGTCTGATGCATTCTCTCTGAAAACAAAAGCAGTTAAGGATGGGGATGACTACATTATTAATGGATCCAAGATTTGGATTTCCAGTGCTGATGTTTCCGGAATATTTCTTGTGATGGCAAATGCAAATCCTTCAAAAGTAAGTATACTGGATAGCATCGTTAAGATCCACAAGAATCTTTACAGACACGTCTGTGATAATAATCATCATTCTATACGTTTTGTAGGGATACAAAGGGATAACTTGTTTCATAGTAGAAAAGGGCATGCCTGGGTTCACTGTAGGAAAAAAGGAAAACAAGCTAGGAATACGGTCTTCCACCACGTGCGCGGTACATTTTGATAACGTCAGGGTAAGCGCGTTTGTAGCATTGTAGTTCATAAAATAAGTAACATATCGGCACAAGAATAATTTATGCTAAATTCTGTTTTCTAAACGACATACAGGTTCCAGCAAAGAACATCCTTGGCGAATATGGAAAAGGGTACAAGTATGCCATTGAAATGCTTAATGAAGGAAGAATTGGTATAGGTGCTCAAATGGTTGGTTTAGCACAAGGTTGTTTTGATGCTACAGTGCCATATACACTGGAAAGACAACAGTTTGGACAAAAGATATTTAATTTCCAGGTAAAATTTTAGAATTCAGTTAATAGTATTTTGTAAAATAGGTATTTATGTATGCCTCTGTTTTGATTTTAGGCAATGCAACATCAAATTTCTCGGGTAGCTACACAAATAGAATGCGCACGCCTTCTCACTTATAACGCCTGTAGATTAAAGGAAGCAAATCTGCCATTTATCAAACAAGCAGCTATGGCTAAATACTTTTCTGCGGAGGTAGCTACGGAAACGACATCCAAGTGTATTGAATGGATGGGAGGAGTTGGATTCACAAAGGACTATCCCATGGAGAAATATTATAGAGACTGCAAAATAGGAACAATCTATGAAGGCACTACAAACATTCAGCTGAATACAATTGCTAAGCTGCTGGAAAAGGAATACGAAAGCTTGTAAAAAAGTGCTTGAGTTAATCAAATGTGGCCATTCTGAACAAAATACTCTTTTAGGTACTTGATATTGTTGATATGAAAAATTAACTATATACTTTTTGCTCAATTATATATTTTTTAGTTATTTTTACGTCAAATCAAAAGTGCAATGCCATTCCTGAAATATTAAACGCTTAATAAAGTGGTAAATTTAAAAAAAAAGATATTTGGGAAAATACGAGAGAAGGTGGAAACTGAAGGTTTATTGAGTTAACATATTGACCACCATTAGACCTTCCTTTGTATAGCTTTGAACATATGTGTATGGAACACTATCAATTATTAATGAATTTGGAACCATACACACATATTACAATGGAATTGTGCTAAGGTGAAACCCTCCAACGGTTCATACTGATTTCGACATCCTAGATACTTTTCATACGATGCATTCATATTCATAACGGTAAATTCTCTAAAGCCAATTACATGGGCAGAATAGCAGTGTATTGGAATGTTTTACTTGACAGACGGCGACTTTTGTCGATATAAATGCAAAGAACAGTCAGGAGTCAGGTTACAAAAAAATAAATCGGTGCGTTGTTACGAAAAAACTTTCTACATAGCGCAGAGTGATAGATAACGTCCGCGTCCTTTAATACAAAAGTACAAAGCATCATCATATCATCCACTGCACCGCCATATCGTATCTATTCACTGTCTTGTACATCTGTTCGTCAATAAATGCTATTTACTGGCACTGGCACACAAAAGCATAACAACACATTAGAAACCATAGCCCAAAAAAATTAAAAAACGGGACAATAACACCATAGAACATAGACATCTTTGTGTTTACATTTGCATATCAGACAAAAGAAATATTTTAAAAAATCTGTGCTTGGGTATTGTATTTGTCTATGATACAAAAGTGAATTAAGAATTGCTCCAATTAGTAGAGTGTATCAACAATTAAAAAACTGCTTGCTGTAACAGTGAACACGTGGAATTGACTATCGAGTTTATAGTTGGAATATTGGTTTGTTTCACTAATTCTTTTCTTATTTTTGTTATCGTGCCTTTCAGGCGAGTGAATTAAGTTTGGATTGTTATTTAACGAAAAAAAAAATCCCTTGCAACGAAAGTGACTTCTATTAACAGTTAACTCATTCCTTTAAAAACTTTGCCACTTTTGTAAGTAAATTCACCATGTCTATGTCTGGCCTTAATGTACAAGCATCCCAATCACAGCAGATGCAATGCATCTATGGTCCTAGTGCACAAGCGTCTTCATCTGAAGATAGTGTCACCGACGACCTTGTGACCACGGGTGCTACCATTCTTTCACAGTTTGCAAAGGAGATCGAAGCAAATTCAAGCATGACATCTTCGGTTTCATTTAGTAACACGTCATTTGAGTCATTAGTCGGTAGAAAGTTTTATCGAGATGCCCCAAAAAGGTAAGATCATTTTATTGAGTATTGTATGAGTATGAATGGAATATGCTCTGACTAAACTTTTATTACGAATGAATGGCGACTGCTCTATCACCAGAAATTACAAACATCGATGTAGTAAATTTAATACACAATGTTTGTTTTTTTACCCGGTGATTGGTCAAGAGAGCCTAAGAGCTCTGTATCTTACTTAACCGACATTTATGATACATTAAATGCCAATTGTTAATAGCATCAGGCTGTAATAATTGGCTCACTCAAATTCACAAGCAATATTATGTGTGTATAGTATATA
This sequence comes from Entomobrya nivalis, assembly GCA_034695485.1. Classification (NCBI taxonomy): domain Eukaryota; kingdom Metazoa; phylum Arthropoda; class Collembola; order Entomobryomorpha; family Entomobryidae; genus Entomobrya; species Entomobrya nivalis. The sequence continues at coordinate 13,739 of JAQFZH010000652.1, read as the reverse complement.
ATTAATTGGCGAAAATATTATGTATTATTAGTAAAAAAAATCCATCGGAAACAGTCAGTTTTATATTGTATCTTGTAGAATAGCACAATGTACAATGTATGGTTCATTTGTGCATAGATACATAAAATGTTACTACAAAAGTATTAATTATCTTCATAATGACTACAATGATATGTGTTTAGCTTAGCCAGACGGGATATGACTCCCTGTCCAGTAGGTATCAAGTTTCCCATTCTATTGAAGAGCTTTTGAGGCCCATTCCATCATTCGGTATCAAGTACAAAGTGTTTGCAAATGTCAATCAATTAAAAACACGAAAAAGTAGGAAACATACGCTAACTCCAAAGTACCCTCATAATCACGGTACACAATAAAATAAAATATTACATTGTCTTCAATACATGTTTTTATCCTCTAACATGGGCTACACAACACAGCACGACGACGGTGGACAGGGTCAAGCGATTAGTCAGAAAACGCATAGGCTGTTGTTTATGTTCCTTAGCAGTATTTATTCGCGTCGCATAACAAAGTTGATTGTATTATTGACGTACAGACCGATAAACAACTAGCGCATAATATGAGTCATTCAAATTCAGTAGATACGTAATTTAAGCGTTATATGTTACCGAATCTCTAAGAAACCTTAAGCTTAAGCATACACACTAACTAACAATAAGCTAAGCAGATAGAAAACAAAGCGTTATACATATATTGTAAAATGAAATGAGCGTCAATGCAATGGTTTTAAACACATGATGATAAACATAAATATAAATATAGATACAAAAGTATAGCAACACATTAGATGTGCAATAATATATGCTTAGTTATAGTTATAGTGTACTTATACCAATGTGACTATCTAAGTTGTCCAATGTCACTTGTCATTTACCATTCCTCAAAAACATGAAAAAAAACTTCAGAGGGCTCATCTCTTCGAGAAAGATTTTGTGCATAAACACACTGTATACAATACAATATTGCCAGTTGTTCAAACACCACATTTATTTACGTATGTATCTTTTTCATTCTGTTTTCTGTACTCAATACAAACGGGTACATCTTGTGTTACCAGATTACGATGTTTTGAATTTGCACATTATTTAAAAGATTTTCAGCAAGTGATAAGATAATATAAACATCATGTATATGAATGTATGTGGCAGTAAAAATGTCGAATGTCTCATATTTTTCATATTTTCACATGTATCCTTTTCCCCTCTGTCCTTGCATTGTGGCTTTAAATCATATAAAATATCAACCTTGTACAGTGATTGCATCTTCTTAAAAAACCGTTCTACTTCAAAATTCTAAATATTTGTTGCTGACGTACTTTGCTTTTTGCAGACTGGCATGTAAAAGGTGTAAGAATCTAGAAATGTTGTCATCATTTCGGCGCAGTAATGCTACACTGGCATTTCCGACGTACGCGTTTCCGTTACTGCCTCACAGCGAAACAAAATACAACAGCCATAATATGATTTCTAATATTTCTTATATTTTTAACATGGTTTTCATTAAGTTTTTTATGCACATGTATTAGTTTTCCTTCTCCTTCAGCTTCACAAGAAGATATAAAAAAGTACTTTGCTGTCTGTGTGTAAATCACCGATGTCGTAAACTGTGTGATAAAAAGGTATTTAATGGTCCATCCGAGTAAAATTGGAAATTCATCATCACTACTCACCAAGATTACCTATTTTTTTACTAATTTGTGGTACGCCTATGGAATGCAAATTTACGAATTATGACATGACATTCAATACATGTAAGTTTAACTTTTTTGGATGCCATGCACTATGCAGATGCGAACACATGTCACCCAAAAAATTACAACATGCAAAGAAGCGCACCCTGTTTTGCCACATTTTTTTGTATTTTATGTATGTAGTGCGGCAACAGCAACCGTGTGAGTAGTTCACGGGAACAAAATTAAAATTTGCAAATTCATAAGCCATAAAATCATAAAGATACCATGTAGCACGGACATTAGATACATACGTTACACGTTACACCATATACGTATTTATATGCAAAGCCAAGTGATTAGACTTTGACTTTGAGCAAGCCCAATAAATAATTTTCATGCAAATGGCATTACTATAATTAAACTGACATTTTGTCATATAAAATGTTGGTCCCGTTTACGGAATGCTTTGCTGAAGTTATTATTAGCTGGCTTAGTGCAGTGCACGCACAGATCACTATACACTGGTACTTCAGACTTCAGAGAGAGTTTAAAATCCATTACGTCATTTACAAGTCAAGTGACACAAGACACAATCAAATGGTCAGGCAAGGCACAGTAACATCGTATTGCATTTTGCATTATCGCTTGCTAACTGGAACATGAGTTTGATTCAACATAATTTGTAATTTCCATTCACGAATAAAATTAGCAGGACATGCTCATTGGCAAATTATTTTCCATTTATTAAACCAGTGGAGATCATCATTAAATCAAGTTTTGCATAAGTTTTAAGTGGTTATTGCCAATTAAATTCTCTCTAGTACAATTTTCTAGTGTGTATCATAATTTGGAATATTTTCATTCCAATAATTTAGGTTGTTGTAGAGGGACGCAGACAGTGAATCTTTTCTTTTTTTTTCTGCTTGAATCAGAATCAACTGCGTGCGTACACACCAAACCAAGTTCTCATTTCACCTTGAAGTTTTGGATGGTGGTGCTCTGTTGTTCATGTTTGACTGTTCTTCGTACTTGTTCATTGTTTCGTTTCGTTCAAAGAAATCCAGTTGTCAAACAATTATTTATCGCTTTTTCATTTTTTTTGAGCTGGAGCTGGAGTTGGAGTAGCTGATAAATTTTAAAGTTAGTCAGTTAGGTTGGTTTCTACTGAAAGGTGTCTTTTGAAACAGTTTGTTAGAAGCTCATTTTAATTTCTTAAAAAAGTCGGTGGTGCCATGGAGAGGGAGTCAGATACGCGATTTCAATGCGTTATGGGGGAGGATAGCCTGAATCCAGGGAAAATGTAAGTATTAATTTTTATTTCAAGTGTTTTTAAAGGAGGTAAAATCAACAGCATATTTTTTTATTTTCTTGGTTGATATTTTTAGAATAATTATAAATTTAGCTTGGGCAAGTTATATCTGGAAGCTTCTTTTTAGAAGATGATTTTAAGATATGTATCGCAATCGCATGATGATAAAGGACTGATTATCTTGGTCAAAAGGTCAAAAAATGAGTACCATAATTAAATGGCTTATTAGCACACTGTCAGTTGTAATTGTAAATGTCACAGTGTTTTTCGTAACAGCGTAAATAATTTGGTATTTTAAACTCAAGTTCGAGTTCCAGGTGAACATATGTTTAGAGATAGACCAACTGTCAATTTTGAACAGATTGTTGCTCGTTAATTGCGATAATACATGATGTTTTTCTGAAGTTACGTCAGAGACAGAGAGGAAAATTGACACCTTTTTGTTTGCATATGAACTTAATCCACTTTAAAAGCTCCTTAACAGCTGGAGCTAAATACGTAACACGTAATCACTTCATTGAGATTGAGATATGACATGACATGGCGTGAGCATCCGTGAAATGTTTTTGTTTTCAAGAAACATACTTGCCGTATCTACCTACACTATATCTGTCATTTAAATGCCCTTAGGATAGCTTCTTATGAAATCCTAGTCATTATGTCATCATTAAAAAGTTATAAGTTGTTGTTGTCATCTTTTAAGATATCAACGATATCGATGTATGAAAAATACGCCCCCACACGGATGCGGATTACCATACATACAAAACTGGTGATCATTGAACTCTTGGAAAAGAAGGGATTTAGGTTACATTTGACATTTAAGCGATGGAATGACGGGGAAAATATACATAGTTTTTAACTTGAAAACAAGTTTACATTTGACATTAAGGAAAAAATAACAACTGGAAAGAGATGTGGGAGGATGGGTTGGTCTCTTAATTTGATTGGATATTTTAAGAGGCATGACAGACTGGCCACTTTTTCCTCTTGCGCAATGATAGTACCAAAAAATATGTGACTTATCTCCTTCCTTTCGTCGGGTCATAACACCCAGTTGGTGATTGAAATCGAAATTGCTGATATGACTGAATGAACTACAAAAATGATTTAATTATATCACATTTCACATAAGAATATGCATTTTACAGACAATACGTACTTTAACACAGCTAATTACTGACAGATTTTGATTCAATTCTACTTATCAATTCTAAGAATATCAGAAATTAATTTTTTTTTGAAGAAAGTACTACGAATTGCGATTAAAGCAGAAAAAATGTAAAAAAAATATCTGCAAGCTTTAGGCACATATGCGAATATGCAATGCAATGCTTAATTTAGGACAAAAAATCAATTACTCATCATAATTTATCAGATTATGCACATGTAAAAGTATTTTTTGTAAGTGGACCATTTAAATGACATACTCACCCAGTTATTTGCCAGCATCATCAGGCTAAGAGTCAAGTACAGTCAAAGCGATTAGGTATTAGACGAGTCATTGTTTGTTTTGTTGTTCATCTCTACACAACACCAATCTACATCTCATCTTGTTGAATGTCAATGGCAATGGCAACAGCACTGCGCAAAACTTCCGTGCTGAGTACATGCATTCTTTAATGTGGAAAAGCAGTTTTGATCTATGACAATGAATCATTGTCAATGATACTCCATCCATCCTCCATCGGAATGCAAAATGCAAACTGCATGCAAGGTAAAAGTCGAGTGCGGCGTCCTTGTTTCTTTGGTTGCACCAGATTTGTTTTGTGTTGTGTCGTTTTTATGTGCATTCAGCAGCGAACTATTTTTTGCTATTTTATGACTTAGGTTGCATGATTTAATTGTTAGGTCTAAAATAAAATAAAAATATATCGCGACTGCTGGTTGGACTAGTGTTCTGTTTATATGCATGTGATTAAATTAAATATTATGCATACATGAAATTATATAATTTCTTCATTTCTTCACTGCTGATAATCGAGTTAAAGCTTGCAAGGGATTTTTTTTCATTTCCCGTCCAAAATGGAAAGAATTCCGTGCGGATGAATCCATTGCGTGACAGAATAATGATTGCGGTTTAATAACTACATGGCAACAGGATGATCGTGATAAAACTTTTACTTATTGCAAATATCAATCAATTTATACCTTTTTCTTGTTAACGTGATAAGATTCCAGTATGGTGCCTAATATGTCTAATCACAAATATTGGAAAATTGGTGGGTTGGGTTATGTATGTAATTACATGGATTTTCGTATGTGTATATTCATTGAACTATTGCCTGCGCTGTTGCTGTGAAAATGAGTCAGAGACTGGAGACGCGAAACATTCGCTTTCGTTTGCTATTTATGATGACACAGTACAGAGTCTGTTTTACAGACAAGATATAATGTTATTTCGTAAAAACAGGTTTGTAGGAAAATTCTTATTTAACGTCAGTTTTAGTTACTTAATAAAAAAATTCCTTGTCTTGTTGTCTATCTGTGTAAGATTTTTTAAATCTAATTTTAAAAGATTTGAAAATATTGCCTAAAAAGACTTGTTGATTTTAGTTTCGTAAGAATTACAGTTTCGCTACTTATGTAAAGCTGGAATATTTTTTGCATATAATGCTTACATGACATTTGTCATGTACTTCGTGTTCGGCCACGACATAACGTTTACTTTCCATTACTTTATGAAACAATTAAGATACCACGACGGATGCATGATATACCAATACCCAAGAGTTAAGTATATGCTGCACTTCAAAAGTGTAGATAAGCTCAGCCGTGACCACTGACAGTACAGTCTGGGTCTTACAGAGGTCATCTTTCTATGTAAAAGTTCCAGTAGAAAGGAATCTTTTTTTAAATGCATGTTCATCATGGCAGTGATGTGTGTGAAGACAAGGAGCGAAATTATCCACTTTTTTAAAATGATAAGATAAATATAAGCAAAGCTCTTATGATAAAATGATATGATACGATATTATCATCAGTAACGAAGCGCCTTCACTGACTTTGCTCATTACAAGATTTTCTTGATGTAAGTAGAAAAATTATTTGCTAAAGCGTCATCCGTCATCTGGACGAAATGTCATGGTATGATGGAGAAAGTGTGTTTTAATGTCAATCAGGTCTGGTTGTTGCACTGATGAAATTCCAGTGGTATATTAGGTAATATGAGTTTGCCATGGACCAGAGTTTAAAGGACTTGAATTTATTTTGTTGTAGCTGTAGGTTTTCTTCCCACATTCGTATGAGAGAGGTAATGTGATAAAAAATATCCAAGAAGTTGTTTGCTTTCAATATTTGTCACACAAGTTCACATAATATTGGATCTTGTGCATAGTAACTCTACTATATATGTTGACTTGGTGGACTAGTGACGCTTCATACTTAACCAGCAAGAAAATGTCATCATGATGAATATTGTTGCCTATCGAAAAGCGAAGTGGAGTGAAATCTCGAATGTCGAATAGCTCTTTTGCTGATATGCAGAAATGAGTTGGTTGTTTGAAGCAAAGATCATTATGTGGGTTTTTTTTATTATACGGTTACGACCGCATATTTGTTATAGGAAGATGAATTTCATATTCATATAATAAGTATGATGGTGATATTATGTGATGGTGCGACGATGGTGGTGTTGTATTGGTGGTGTGCGTTGCGTATTTGTGTGTGTGGACCATAAAATGAAAATGTTTGCTACTCAAACTCGAAAAGATACTGGCGAAACCACATAGTTAGCACTTCGTCATGTATAAAATGAAAAGAGCTTTTAGAGATGATAGCTATACGCTTTGAAGAGATTGCTTCTTATTTTGCTTAATAGGCGCTGGAACACGAGTTTGACTTGTCAGTTTGTGCTAAATTGTAAAGAAGGAGAGAAGTCAATACAGGAAAAAAATTAGTTGAAAGGGAGACGCTATCTCAACCTCTTTTCTTGTGTAGCATTTGTTGAAAAATATTTTATTTCTGCAGAGAAAAAAAACGGAAGAGGTTTCAACTGAATTTGACATTTTAAAGTTATTATTAGTTTATTGGTGTACTTGTACACGTACACACATATTTTTTTGGTGGCGATGACGCCGTGGCTCCTCTTAAACAGTCATAGTCAAAACACGTACAGGTGTTGTGGTGTGAATGTTTTCTGAGAAATTTTTATGAAAACATTCACATTTTTTTTTATTTCGTGGGTGTCAAAGAAACGACTACTCCCAACCAAGTTGTTGTTCGTATTTTCGACTGTAAACAAAACAACCACGCAAATAAGTAGTTTAACTTTTTTTTAAAGTATGAAGTACATAATATTCAATTTTTACGTTGCGTGTGAAATAGAACGTCTCTTCTCTTTCTCACTCTCTCTCTCGCTCTATACCTTTTTCATTGCATTCGGGGTTCAATCTGTATCGCCGTTGTAGATTTCAATTCAACTCCCCCTTTTTGTAGATATCCCTGGCTGACTGGTATTATTCATGCGAAAACGAGCCATACCGAGTCAATGTGTTCAGCTGTTTTCCTTTTGCAATTGCGTTGTCGCTGAAAAAAGGGGAAGAAAGTAAAAAACCAAGCAAGTTTTTAGTAGTCATGTTCTTTTCAAAAAGCAGTTTTAGGTTTAGGACATAGGAGAGCATACACGATATTGTTGGTAAAGAAGTAATAGTACAAAAGGGGAGACGCTCTCGCTCTCATGGAAGCGAGCTTGAGAGCTTGACTTAAAACGCAGATCAACTTTTTTGTATGTGGTTCAACTCAACCAGACTTGTGAAAATTGTCTCTTGCTTCTTTTCTGAACAAACATTGCACTTCCATTTAGTTTCCTGTTCACAGAGAGTAGTAGCGTACCCGTTTCATTACAAGGCAGTCAGTTTTTTTTGTGTGTTTCACAATACCTTCATCTATTTTCGCTACATTATCGTCATATGTGAAAGTAGAGGAGAACATTTTGGTGCTTTTAGCAAAAGCAAACAATATTTTCTCCATTTATTACACACACATAATACTAAAAAAAAGTCTAGGACATGGATTGCATGAGAAAAACACTGTAGATTACATGAACATATATGAACATTGCATATTAATAAATTCATGTATTCATCTTAAGAGATTTTTTTGAAGGACTTTGCTTTTTTTGTAGTCAAAAAAGTTTCTGCAGCGGCGGCAGTAACACTTACCAAACTGAGCTTGATGATGATGAGGTTGAGTTTTTGGGTAACTGCAGTTCTTTCTCTTTTGGTTGTCCCAAAGTTTCGTGCAGTATATTAAAAAAGCATATGAGTGGAATTGGAGTAGTAATGTCATAATATGTATAAGAAGTACTAGTGTACTCACTAGCACAAGTGTTTGGTGGTGAAGGAGAAAAGTGCAAGTGCGCCTTGGTGGTATAAGATGGTATGGTCGAAGTAAAGTGGTGTTGAGAGAGAGAAAGAGAAGTAGTGCGAGAGAGAGTGGAAAAAGGAAAGGAGAAAGTTCTAATTGACATTGACATAGAGGCAGCCTGCTGCGCTATCGCTGCATACTACAACATACAAATTGTATAACATACATATATTTACAGTATCGTTTTTTGTCTTGGTGATAACTGGTAGAAAAGCTAAGGAGCCTAAGCTAGCTGTTCGCGCAGTAAAAGGATATACATAAAAGAAAAGGGAGAAAAGTAATCAATAGATGCCATGCCTTACCATGCCTGATTTTCGTACGGCGGGTGATCCCATGCCCATTCCAAACAGTAGTGCTAGAGACAACGGAAGAGAAACGACTACTGCTGGTCGAGGTGGTGCAGGTGTTGTTGAAAGTGGTGTGAATAATCGTCCTTTCGCTGAGTCGAAAAATCGTGCAATTTCAGAATCCGACTCATTCCCTGAAAGTCCGTACGTGAATCCCTTTAGCCCAGGGGCTAGTTGCTGGGGAAACATGAACATTCCAAAGTCGTTTAGTTTGAATGTTGAAAACCATGCTGATTGGAGCATGGACACTCTCAATCTTGGCGATGAGAGGGACTTGGCTCACAGGTTAGACATTTAGAGAATTGTAATGGTAAAATGACTTTTGAAGACATGAATTTTTTTTAGTTGCTTCTCTCACTAATCATCTCGCTTTTGTGTACCTATAAATTTCGGCTGAGTGCATTAAGACGCTTTTTTATTTCGAAATTGAGATGACAAAAAAGAAGAAGTTTGAAGGTCGTCTGACAAAATGAGCATCATTGCTTGTATCCATTTTCAATTTATCATGTCTGTCTTGTAAGAATTTTAAAGGTTTAAGGTGCAAATGAATGTGTGGAAACGGAAGGATAAATATATAATGTAATATGGTTGAGAACTTGAGTGAGTGGTGTATTATTTTTTGCAGCTGTTGCAGCTTATTTTTTGGCATGGTTAATGATCATATGTAAAACTGTTACACAAATGATGATAAAAGATGATAAGTGTGGGTTGTGTTGATAGAAAGTAAAGTCATCATTGCATAACTTTCCACATGCAAACCATATTCGCTTTTGTGACGTATGAACGTGTTTTAATGGTGCATGTTTTTTTACTAATTATTTTTTGTCGTTTAATTGCAGGATATTTGTCAACCGGAGTTTGCATTTGGACAAAATTAAGTTTTTTGGATTTGATATGGATTACACTTTGGCTGGTAAGCAAGTTTTACATTTGATCAGCTCCTTTTTGGAGTTTGGATTTTTTATAACTCGACAGATTGTAAAGAACTGGAAGTATAGGCTTTGTACGTATGTACATATACTTAAGTGAAAGGAAAGTATAAAAGTTATGATGGCTATGGTGTCTGGTGACAAATTTAAAAATAAAATAATTATGATAAACGAATGATTAGAGATCCATGGAAACATCACATCCTGTGCTCGTCAATCAGAACTTTAAAATCATATTTTTTTCTTTTCCCGTAAAATAAGCATGTTGATGGTATGCAATATATGCAATGTTTTTTTATACACATACATATTATGATGATTTGGATAAGATGTTTTTAAATAGCCAGTATGTTTTAGACAAACTAAAACTGAGACACGAATCATTAAATGATAAACATATTTCATGCATGTAATGTGTGACTTAGAAGTTGTTTTTAATACGAGTGTCACCAGTCACCACAAAAGCAATCTCGATGGAATTTGGGCTAGGCCTGAATGTCAATCGTTGTTAAATTCTCAACTGAAAACGAACGTGACGCAACTTGTACTTGAGCTTATTTACATTCTGAAGGGCGAATTTGATGTTAAAGTAGTTGTAATTGTGACTTTTAGACAGAAATGATGAATATGTGAAATAATATGTCTTTCTTTTCTAGTTTATAAATCGCCCCAGTATGAAACTCTTGGATTTAATTTGGTGAAGGAGCGTTTGGTTCAGATGGGTTATCCTATTGAACTTGAAGAATTTGTTTATGATGCGTCATTCCCCATTAGGTAGGTGTAACATGACATGTTAAATCATGCGTGAATGAATATTATGCCTTGTCGCTTAAACTCTTGTTAATAATGTGAAATTGCTATTTTATGGATTATTTATTTTTCTAAAATTAATTTTTCAGAGGATTATGGTTTGATTCCCACTTTGGAAATCTGCTGAAGGTTGATGCATATGGAAACATTTTGGTTTGTTGCCATGGATTCCGATTCTTGAAACAGTAAGTCGATTTCACTTTTTGACTACATTTTATGGTAGTATTTTCAATCTCTGTCTTCATTGTCTGATTTATGTGAATATATTTTTTTTAGATCTGAAGTCTATGAGATATACCCTAGCAAATTTTTAGCGTTGGACGAATCTCGCATTTATGTTTTGAATACTCTGTTTAATCTACCGGAGACATATCTCCTGGCTTGCCTTATTGACTTCTTTTCCAATAGGCCTGACAGCTCCGTGTAAGTAAACTATATGTAATACTCTTTATTCTGGCTCATGAAGGCATTAATAAACTCGGCATTTATATGTATGTACTATTTTAATGTCAAACAGGGAACTGACAGGTGTCCGTTGTGGAGATTTGTTCATGTCTTTTAAATCAATTTTTCAAGACGTTCGTAATGCCGTTGATTGGGTACACGAAAAGGGAGATTTGAAAAGGAAGACTTGTGAAAATTTGAATGAATACGTGGTGCAGGATGAGCGACTTCCAATGCTGCTAACTCGAATGAGGGAGTCAGGGGCAAAAGTTTTCTTACTAACCAATTCGGAGTATTGGTACTCCGAGAAAATCATGACTTATTTGTTTGATTTTCCTGGCCAAGAAAGGGTAAAAATTATGAAAGCTTTAATTTACTTTTAATCGTTTATACCACAGATATCCTATTATTAATTTTTTTCTGTGCGTTTAAATTAGAACTGGAAAGACTATTTTGATTACATCGTGTTGGACGCTAGGAAGCCATTGTTTTTCAAGGAGGGTACCATTTTACGGCAAGTTGACACAAAGACTGGAGCGCTAAGAATTGGCTCACATACTGGTCCTCTTAAGCGAGGTCAAGTGTATTCTGGCGGTAAGTTGATTGATTTAATATTATTAAATGTTTTTAAAAACCTTTCACATAAGTACGATTAAATGACTAAGCACTGTGTGTTTTTTCCAGGGTCCTGTGATGTTTTTACTGAATTAGTTAACGCCAAGGGAAAGGATGTATTATACATCGGGGACCATATTTTCGGAGATATTTTGAAATCCAAAAAGATTCGCGGATGGAGAACTTTCCTTATCGTTCCGGAGCTAGTTCAGGAGCTCCATGTTTGGACGGATAAATGTAGTCTGTTCTCAAAATTGCAGAATTTGGATATCATGTTGGGGGAAACCTACAAGTATGCTTAGTACATAATAGTGGAATTAGGCATTTTATTGGGATTTTAATTAAACAGGAATTCATATGTCTAATAACACTTCGCACGTTTTTACAATTAGGAACTTGGACAGTAGCACCAAAGAAAGGCCAGATATTTCAAAAACCCGTGCAGCAATTAAAGAGGTTACACATGAGATGGACATGGCTTATGGAATGTTGGGGAGCCTATTCAGATCAGGATCCCGGCAGACATTTTTCTCCAGTCAAGTTGTACGCTATGCTGATCTATACGCTGCTACGTTTTTGAATCTTATTTACTATCCATTCAGTTACATGTTTAGAGCTCCGGCGATGTTGGTAAGTGAAGTGGTTACACATTTTCACTTTATACATTTCGATCAGTGTAATTTAACAAGGTAATAAAATCAATACTTAATTTTCACAGATGCCACATGAATCGACAGTCGCTCACGAGCAACGATTTGTGGCTGACAGTCCAATGTTCTCTCGTTCACGGCAAGCCTCCGTGTTGGATGGTAAGGAAGTGGAACCTTGTGTGCCCAGTGCAAAAACTAAGGTACAGATTTAACGGAAAGCGAGAAAGTTTTAATTTATAAGGAAGTCTTAATGAAGATGTTTTTTAAATTGTGTATTGTACTGAATACTTTTAGGTATTGGAACGTAGTCAAAGTCTTTTGCCACATGTGCGTCCCGAGACACCAAGGAAGGTGACTCACCACCACGATGAGGATGATTCTGAAGAAGAAAGTGATAAGTCAGCGTGACTTATCGCCCGTCGGCGTTGAGTATCTCATGAAGTGTGACATGATCCTGTGCAAATCCACATGTAGTTGTTATTTGCCATCATTGTTTTCATTGTTTTTATTATGATGATATTATGTTATGAGAGTAATTTTAAAGTTATTATTTTGTAATCGTAATTAATTACTGATCAAGTTAGATTACTACTTTAGAATAATCAAGTATGATGTTTGATGTTTAGCTGTTACATATATTGACTGGTCTAAATAATTAACTCTGATTTTAGTTTTACGCATTTACTTGCTTGTATGGTTTTACAGTTGTATAGGACCATTCATACAAGATAAATGAGGCAGCATTTATAAACTCGACGTCGTCGTTGATAATTTATGACTATACTCGCCCTATGAATTTGAGATAATTGAGGTTAGGAGCTAAAAGAAGCGAAATTCGAAAGAGTTATTTAAAATCGTATTGCTTGATAATAGAACTCACATTAGTGGGGAATTCAAGCATAATTCGTCTGTAAGAATTTAGCTGTCAGTAGATTAAGAGGCTCGAGATGTATATATAATGGAAAACAGTTATAATTCCCAATCTTACATGTATAGTAGGCTACACCGGCTTAGCAGCTGCTGATGCGACAAAAGGAAACCCGGGTTATACTGATAAGAGATTCGGATTCAGATTCGATTTCAGGAGTCGTAATTACTCAATTAACGTTTTCGTTATATTATTAAGTTTTGCTTTAGCACAACAAGCTACTATTACTGATTTTCCATTTCACGTCTGCTATTCTGCACATTTACGTCTATATAAGTATTTTAGGCTTTAAACGCTCTAATTCAAATATGCTTTGACTTATTGACCTCAAATTTGTTGTGCAAGTACCTTTAGGGACTACTAAAATTTCCGTTGATTTTCAGGTCACAAGGTCAAAATCCAAGGTCAGGGGTCAATTTTAAAGGGTTTATACTCTATTATAATGTATGCTTTATATGAGCTGAATCAAAAGGACTAACTAAGAAAATATTTTTCTGACTCCCAGATCACCACTTACATGACAAAACTCAAAGCGAACAAAAGGTAAAGTTAGAAAATGTCATAATCAGAACAATATTTTTGTCTAATTCAATAAGCATGTTCAATAAAACTATTAAAATATTGACTTAATGCTTTCAAAAACATGT